>CM044961.1:9100333-9116993 GCA_024516035.1 Bactericera cockerelli | reverse complement strand
CTACATTACACAGTAATGTTGATACTAAGATTTGAACTAATTTACTAATATTCAGGTCAGTTTTCAGACTTATTTGCAAAAGGTATAGTTATTTAATTTTATTTCAGTTTAAAACTGTCTCTATTAATACGAGAAAAATGTACATTATTATTATTTTCCTCCGACTGGCGGGCGATTTTCGATTCAATCTGATCTTTAGCGTAGGGATTCGTTGGTTCGAATCTCACCCTGCAGTGCATGAATTTTTCTTCAATAATTTGAGAATGTGACCACATAATAATAAAATGCTTTCAGCATTAGGTAACCTCGCCTGGTGGTTACCTTCCACTACAGAGTGATATTATTATCTTTGAATCCCTTTTCATCGATAGTCTAGCTCTAATCTGTATTTAATATATTATAAGTAACGCTACAAGCAAAGTAAGCCGCCATCTTGGATTCTTTTTAAACGTAAATCATAGGGGATTAAATTCTTATCTTATCGACTTATCATAATTCTGTCCTGGTTCCTTAGTGGTAAAGGCGACACTGTGTGAATCCAGAGATCCCAGCGGTCGGGGGTTCGAAACCCAGCCATGACATGGCAAGTTATGCTCCCATTTGTGATTTTTACCACATAATAATGTCTTGGGACTTTTGTGGGCTTACTGCTGGAATAACGGGACTTAATAATCCTAATCGGGTATTAATAAGGCAATACTAAAAGAAAATTGCATATTAATTTTTTTATGAATTGCTGCTGCAAAATCTAGAGGCGTTACCTCCGGGGAAATTATGAAAACGAGCCTGAGAGTCATCATAATATTGCAATTTTTTCGCAATTTCTGCACCAACGTTCAGTTCTATGGAATGAACCATCACAAAGTTAGTAGAAGCATAAGTTAGTAATGGAGCTACTAGAGCTACCAACTCCAGTAACTTTGTCTCGCACTGAAATAATTCTCACGCTTTAGCTTATTTTTTAATTATTTCAGCTATACATATATTTTACCTTGAGGAAAGATAATTTTCCTTGGAATATGGAACATAAAAGTATGCGAGATACAAGATGGAGTTCTAAATTTTTTAATTTAAAAGTAAATTAACTAAGCTTGATACTGGTAATGATTTTGAAATTTAGCTATTCTTTTTAAAAAATGGGTAGAATCACTATACTAGAATCCGATTTTCAGGATCAGTGGGCAAATCCCAGTACTGTCCAAAATTGTTTGGAATACACTTCTGCGGAGAACTGCTGAAAATTTAAAAAAAAAACTTTAAAAATAAATTCAAATTTTTCAACAACAACAAAAAAATGTTACTTAATTTTCATCATTTTATGTCTCAGAATAAATCTGCAGGGTGGAATCTTTCATGAGTTTCCGAAATATCGCCATCAAAGGTCGAAAGTTTTCCAATATGAGAGAGCACTTACGACTCTGGCAGATGGCGTTTTACTTTTGAGCCCTGCTTTGTGATCTTCAGAAATTGCTTTCTAAATTGCAGCCTCCCAAAGTATCCAATATCTCTGGAAAATTGGACAGCACGATTTGAGCTTATGGCCTGAACGGAGAGAGTTTTAACTTCTGACTTTAAAGGGAGAGAGAGAGAGAGAGAAAGGGACTACTGTCCAATATAAAAAGAAAAAACCCTGGAAAGTGCTTAAAAAATCCAGAAAGCCCGCACATTGTTTATTTCATCAGAAATCATACTTTTCTCTCCATACTGGGTGATTCATAATTTTGTATTTTACATGAGTTATTATTATCTAATTTGGACACAAGAGATAACAACAATATTAAAAATTCTTTTGAAAAATAGCTCGAAGTGTGACTTGACAACCTGCCATAGTGATAATAATATAATAAATAAATTATTTGTTTTATTTTTCATATTTTTTTTTTTTTTTTTTTTTTGTATACAGAGGACTCATCCTAAGCCATTTTTATTTGGCTTCTAAGATTCATATTTTTTTTTAAACTTCAATTCTTTAAACATTGCCTCGATTATGCAGTCATCAATTCCGTTATCGAATTACGGTAACACTCATAGGAAAACTAACAAAGCTGATCAGAATAAACAAAATGTTCTCATCCTGTATACTAATCCAATACAGCCTCATGAAAGTTCACCTCAAATATCAGACATTTTTCTCCTTCTTCTTCTCCTCCTCATCCTCCATCTCCTCCTACTCCTCCTCCTTCTTCTGCTCTTCTTCCTCCTCCTCCTTCCTCCTCCCTTCTCCTCCTCCCCCCCCCTCTCATAATATTCCTCCTTCTCCATCTCCTCATCCTATTCCTTGTTCTGTTCCACCAACTCCTCTTCCTTCTCCTCGTCCTTCTTCCTCTCCTTCTCCTTCTCTTCCTTCTCCTTATCCTTCTCCTCCTCCTCTGTTTCCTCTTCCTCTTCCTAACATCCCTCCTCCTCCATCAACTCATTCTCCAGAAGGGATTACCGCAAAGCTTTAATATTAGATATTTTCCTTGGCTTTTCTAAAATACATTTTTTCTCTTGCTTTTTTATATTTTTTTTCTAAGATTTTCCATACACTCTCCGTATTACAAGCTTAAAGAAAGGCTAAGGATTACTTGAAAAGGAGGGAGGGGGGGGGGGCAGAAGTAGGAGGAGTAGAGGGAGGAAGATGGAAATGTAGAAGTTATTAAAGAAAGGATTTTTTTAGATTTTTTTTTATCAGAATATATATTCTGCACACCTAGTTATGATTGGTACAGGATTTTCTTTTTCGTACAAGAAACACAGTTAAGTTAATATATCATCAGAGGAGACGCATACTACGGGATCGAAAAGCTACAACCCAGACCACAAGCGTCGAGTCTTCAGTAGCTACTGTTTCATGGCTACGCAGGCTACGCATAAAAAAAGGCTGTGAAACAATTGAAACATGCATCTTTAAATACTTTACCTATTTTTTCTAATTACTCTGGTGAAGCCGCCACTGGTCGTTACTCAATTACTCATACAAAGTAATTTACTCATTTTTCATCAATAAGTACGAGTGGACCTTGGATATTCAAAATACAGAGGAGACAATTTTCTATCAACCTGGGATTCGAACCCAGGTCACCGTGCGTGCCAGTCCAATGAGTCACATCACTGGGTCAAGGTGACTCTTGTTCAAAATGAAGAAAAAACGGCTGAAACCTGGCACTTAGTAGCTTCATAAGTTTTTTTTAGAATTGACTGACGCATCTGAATGATCTAAAAAAATGCCTACATTTATATTTAAGCATGAGTATTATATAGCATTTATCAGGTAAAATAATGGCTGTTAGTGTTACATAAGATTTGACTTTAGAACACTCTATCAATAAATGTATATTATTTTAATAAAACTATTCACGATATCGGCATATCTTTAGAATCTGTAAGCATAAGTTCCTTTTGTTATATTTTCACTTTCATCTCCAAAAATTATACAAGTATAGATCCATTCTTATAGTTACACATTAAACATATATGTATACCTACCAATTAAATGTTTTATTGGGGGTATCTGTCATGACTTGTATTCGATATTCAACTAATTTATGTCCTGTAAGCCATGTTTTTCTTTATGTGAAACTGATGCGGGTCCATATTTTATCTCATTTGGTTGGCACACTTTCTTCTATCATTGGTTTTAGTGTTTTTTTTAATATACTACCGCTTGGATCTTCATCTCAAATCGAACTCCCGACAGCCCCAACTTGGAGCAATCTACCTGTCAAAGCATTCGGCACTTAAATGATTGTTTACAATCATTCTACTAAAATCAATTATTTGATTACAATCTCTGTCAGTTGTCAGCTATTGGCCAAACCTCTGATCTAATAGATCTGAGAGATAGATAGATAGATACCTATCATGCTCTTTCTGTTATTGATTTTGTACGTTTGTTTTTTTTTCAATTTGTATTTTATGCAGTTTTTTAAAGCTTTCTGAGGATGATATTCTTGCAGTTAGCTCTTTTTTGGGATCCTCAGTCACTGTTTCGGGTAACCATATATATTTTATATTATTGTTGAGTTTGCGTACTTTTTGTGATTTGATCGGTATTTCGGATACAATATTTGATTTTTTGTAAATGTGTAGTATTGCTTTTTCTTTTTTTTTTCAAAATCGCAAAAAGTTTTTTAAAGTGTATCTTGGAATCTCATAGTATAAGGTAAACAAGTCTTGAAAAGTTCTTTATATAAGGTTTAGTTATTTGTATGAGATATCGAGTCCATCCATGACATGACGTGATGGTTTTTTTCTCAATATTAATGCGTAAGTATTATAAAGAGGTTATTACCATGTATTGTATAGATTGTAAAGACATTCGACTCATCCTTGACTTGCTGATCTATGCATAACTAAACAATGTAAATAGAATCAATTAAATGTACAGAACTCTGTGGTTGCGGAGTTGTGCTGTATACGATGGAAGTGTAAAATTCTTACATTTTAAATTTTGAATGGTATTTTAATTATCTTATAACAACCTTTTTTTCAATAAAAAATCTTATAGCCATCTTTTTGAAGGCGATTGTATAACCTTTGCCATATTACTGATTACTGCTTAATGCTGCAGAGCTACTGCAAATGTATAAATATATACACTCTTAGAAAAAGAGTTATAAATATACTAGACATATTTAACTATACCCGACTACCCGTACACATACCAATTAGTTTTTAATTATTTTTTATTCAAATGTCCAAACAAGAGGCTAGTCAGAAGACACTAAACAAATATTTCGTTGTTTTTTGTCCATGCATCGATTGTTACTTATCAGTCAGGACCTTTGAAGATTTTTTTATGTGACTCCAAATGTTGTGATGCCCTTTGATAAAAAATCTAACCCTTTTATATGAATTATACTTTGTTTACATCCCCCAAATTCAAATGAACTATTCTTAGAAAAGCGTTCCTTTTTTTAGTTTTGATACAATTCTTATTGTCAAAAGATTTTTATGTTAATTTTTTTTCAATAATCTTATGCATAAAAAATGTAGAGATGTTTTTGATTCTCAACGGACTTCTTTTGAATCATAGAAAGGATTGTCAGTTTCAAATATTCCTTGATTCTTTTAAACGTGTGTGTCCTAATGCATTTCTTTTTAGTGTTGTTGAATGCTTGGGATTAATGGGAATATTTAAATTTATGAATAGAATCAGATGGTACTTATTTATGCCGAGGAATTTTCGAACGCACATTCTGAAGGATAACTACAATTTCAATCTGATCAATAGTTAAAACAGTTGATTAGTTATAGTACACGTGCATGGAAATAAATGTAAAATACTATACTGCTTTCATCTTATTTCGGTTACTGTATACTTTTACATTGTTGTTGTTGTTGTAGCCAGCTAGGCTACAACTGGAGGGGGAATGATGGTCTCCAGTCAACTTTATTTCAAAGTTGGCTCGTCCTAAACCACATATTTCTATGTGCGATCAACCATCATGAGGACTTGGACTTTTCTTTATAAGCCATTAAAGTCGTTAGGGTTGGCTAGTCTGTTCTCTGTGTATAGTCCTCTAGCGAGACACTGGTCTTCTCCCTATTTAACGTCCCAGAGCCAGACTAACTTTTACATTAGATTGTTTTGCTTCGTATCAACAGAGTTGGTAATTTTAAATTACTGGAAGTACAAGTCTATGGAAATAAATGTATTTTTTTCTCGATATAATCTGGCTGGGGGGCCTGGGGGACTATAAACAGCGAGTAGACCATCATTGGCTTGGTTCTGGGGGCCCTTGTCAATTATTAGCCTCCTTGTAAAGGCAGAGGTAGAAGTGCTGAGTTACTCCTCCACTGTTTGGCTACCATCGTTCACGATGACGCCATCCTCTGATGATAATGATGTAGTTTTATCTTAATTTACTGTTTTCCACATAATATATTATGTACTATCACTTAAAACTCAATGAAAATTTCAATATTTCTTATTCCTATTTCTATCTCTGACAAATGTGCGTTTAATAAAGTATGTTAGCTATGTATTTGTGTCCAAGTTTGGGATGCCAAATGTAACGAAATATTCTGTTCATCATGTACGCAATTTAAATCTCTGGAGTTTTTGCCTATCAATGTTCTCAAATTACAACCATAACCAGGCAAAATCTTATAGCTATAGGTAAACTAGTCTAATTTTTCTCTAAAAGGGGGAGCAAAGTCTATCAGAACTAACCAGCACAATGTTCTCTCCTCAGAAAACTCTAATTGAGTCCAGAGAGACTTACTGGCATTCATAAATCAACCTCCCCTCTTCTATTTCACTCTTCCCTGACCCCCTATAATATCGCTTTCCCCTTCTCTCTCTCATCTCTTAGTATAATCCCTTTGTATCTCTCTCTCTCTCTCTGTCTCTCTCTCTCTCCCTCTTTCTCTCATCTTTATCAAAGTGTTTTTATCCAACATAATCTTTCTCTCTCTTTCTCCTATCCACTTTCATAATATATTTTTCTCTCTTACTCTACCTTCTCGAATATCTCTTCTCCTCTCTCCTTTCTATTTTCTTCTCTACCTACTTTCCTAATTTCGATAAAAACCTTGGAATACTTTTAGATCCAGATCTTCAATGGAACTCTCAGGTTGTTCAAATTGGTAAAAAAGTGTATCGAAAGTTTCATTCTCTGAAACGTTTGCAAAGGTTTTTGCCCCGCAAGACAAAACAGCTCCTATGCACTTCTCTCATATTTCCTTTGATTGAATATGCTGGAGCTGCTATGTCAAACATCAATGGGAATTTAATTAACAAACTTCAAACGTTTCAGAATGCTTGTGTTCCATACATTTTTGGGTTGAAGAAATTCGATCATGTTTCAGCTAATCGAAAAAATCTTCAATGGCTACCAATTGATAAGAGATTAGAACATCAGAGATTGGGCTTACTGTGGAGAATTTTGAATGAGGCTTCACCTCCATATCTTCATTCATCATTTCATACACTCTCTTCATTTCACAGTCACAATACTCGCTCCACTCATCTCTCTATTCCACCTCACAATACTAACCATATGGGTAATAGTTTTACAGTTAATGCTATAAGATCATGGAACCAATTGCCTGATGAACTTAGAACTTTGGGGAATCGCTTGGCATTCAAGGTTTTGACGAAGAAACATTTCTTGGAAAATATAAATTAATTTTAATCTTTTTTTTTTAACATGTTTGTATATATTTTATTTATTTATTATTATTTATTTAGCTTCTTTTTTATATTATTATTGAAATATCTAGATAGGGAACTCCAAGGGTTGGGTGGAAGAGATTGCCATAGGCAATAACCCCGCCCTTTAGTTAGGACATTTATGTTTTCAAATATTTTCTATTATTTTTCATTTTTATTGTATATATTGTTTTTTTGATTTTTCACTGTTAAAATTATTATTTATATGTACATAATGTCCTTTTGTAGCTAATAAAGAATTATATAATAATAATAATAATAATAATAATAATAAGTCTTCTTTCTGCTAATATTCCCCTCTCCTTCTTCTCTAGGATAATACATCTTTTCTTATTTCTCTCTCTTTATCTAAGTATTCTTTCTCCTAATCTTCCCTCTCTCCTTCTCCTCTAGGATAATACCTATTTTCCATCTTTCTCTCTCTTTATCTAAGTCTTCTTTCTCCTAATATTCCCCTCTCTCCTTCTCCTCTAGGGTTTTTTTTTTTTTTTTTTTTTTTTTTTCTCCTCTAGGGTAATACCTATTTTCCTCTCCCTCTTTATCTAAGTCTTCTTTCTCCTAATCTTCACCCTCTCCTTCTCTTCTAGGATAATACCTATTTTCTTCTCTCTCTCTCTCTCTCTTACTCCAACCTTCTCTCCATTTTACCTCAGTCTTTCATCTCAAACATATTATTTTCCCTCCATCAATCTCCTCTCTACAATAATATTATACTTATCCTCTCTCTTTCTAATGTATATTTTTCCCTCTTCTTCTATTTACATCTCTTCCTTCTAAAAAAAAATGTCTCCTCCTCTCTCTCTTTCTCTCTTTCTTCTCCACTGTAGGACCTAATTTCTCTCTCACCTTTAATATATTCCTTTAATATATAATTTTGCTTTATCTCTCTATCTTTCTCCATGTCTCTCTCTCTCTTTGTCCCATTCTATCTCTCCACTTTCAAACCCTCAAACTCCCTCTCCTCATCTTCCCTCATTCAACCACCATGTTCATTTACCCACCCCGTCTTCACTTTCTAGTGCGCATGCGTCAGAAATAAAGATTTCACATTCATGGCAAGCAATAGAGACTTCCCCGGCCTTTGTGCGCACTGCGCATGCCCCAGAACAAAACTCCCATTTAATCGAAAGCATGTACATAGCTTTCCATTTTTCCTCTCGATATTATTACCTACATTTTAATATTATTCAAACATTGTAACGCAAAAATATTGCCTTCCCTTTATTTCTCTCGTTCTTTTATGATGGAAAGTTGGAAATGGTATTTTTTTTTACATCTACAATGATATTTCCTTTGGTATTGTGCTACATTGGATTTGCGTAGAAACATGTTGTGTCGATAACGTGACTGATTCAAACACGAAAGCCTTTGATATTGTTCATGAAATGCATTAGAATATTAGATGAATAGGGAAAAAGCTCCCGTGTTGCAAACTACTCGTATGAGATTTTATAAGCTAGCCAGGCACGGCCGATGCTAAGGATCTACGGAACTGCAGCACCCCCACCCGAAAAGAAAAAAAGAGTATTTTTTCAAGTCCTGGGTCGTACACAGTGAAAATTACTGCGCATTTCTAGAATAATTAATTTATAATCGTAATGATGGGCGTGGTAAACAAACTCAACATTGTTAGGTATACTCCGTATACTAATAGAGCTACGCTAGTATAAATCAGATTTCAGTCCAGTTCAAAATAAAATTATTAAAAATGTGCTGAATTTGGGACTCGAACCACCAACCTCCTACACAAGTCCACCACCTTATAGATCAAGCTACTGAGGTCGGTGTACACCGAAGTATCTTGGATATTTCAGTATTATGGGTAATTCAGTAATCTGGTTGGGGAACTATAAACAGGGAGTAGACCAGCATTGACTTGGTTCTGGGGGCCCTTGTCAATTATTAGTCTCTTTGGAAAGACAGTGGTAGAAGTGCTGAGTCATTCCTCCACTATCTCGCTACCATCGTTCACGATGACGACACCATATGCTGTAGATGATGATGGGTTTAAATTTAGGTACTTTATGCAATGGGTGTAGTGCTCGTTTGAATATAAAGGGTTTTCTGAACAAATAAATTGCCAGTCTAGAAATGGGTGTGCCGGCAATTTAGAGCTGTATATATTTACCAGTAGCCATCCTACGTGGATTTTGTTTTCTGTCTGCTACCTTATTATTTTATCAATTAATCAACCATGGTGTAGCCATAGACAATTGGACACCATGTTTAAAATCTGATCTATAAAGGCGAGACATCTTTGAGACAAAACAACATGTAACGCACCACACTGAAATTTGCTTCCAAAGATTTTTTCCCAAGAAATTTCTAATATTAGAAATCGGAAGTATTGTGTTCGTTAAAAAAAAAAAAAAAAAAAAAAACATTTTTTTGCTCCCATATAATTTTTTTATATTTCTGGACGTTTTATAAACGCCCAAGCAACTTTGGTTTTGTGTCTGTCTGTCGGTTTTTCAACATAGACAGAATTCTCAATAATGATGGGAGATGCCTCAGAATATGTGCTTCAGGCAACATTTGTTGTAATGATTACAGGCAACAATAAATTTCTTGTATCACTTGTGCCAATGTTTCATTCTTGAGATCCGGCATTAAGAAGTTTCTATCTTCTTTCTAAGTCTAATTTTACATCAAACTTCTTATTACTTTTAATTTCAGCTTTAGACGCGTTGCTAGCTACGGGTAAACTGCCAGTTGTATTATATGTGCTACATTTACAAGACTTTCAAATGGGAGTCCTGAACGCTAATACATTTTCTTAAGGTCCTCAAAAAATCCAATCTACAAAGTTATGACGATGGTTGACACAAAAGCAGACACTAAATTCTGACGAAAATGTGTTTTCGTGAGGAGAAATTCTTAATATATATTAGCTTTTAGCTAAATAAACTGCTGATCTTAAAAAATGGTGTTGGATGATGGAATTTTCTTTCTAACTTTTTACACCTTTTTGTACATTCTGGTTTTATAGCGCCATCGCTCTATGGAACAGCTAAAATGACAAATTGCACTTATCAGATTATGAGAGAGATGGAATCAGGTGGTGTACGAGGAAACTTTGCTTTTACTCTTAGTTGTAGAAGTATGTATAACAAACAGCTATCTATGTATGTAGGTATCTAGACTATGTATGTATGTATGTAGGTATCTATAGGTACTATCTATGTATGTAGGTATCTATACTATCTACATATGTAGTTATAAATATATTATGTATATGTTTGTTCTATAAGTTCTTCTTCTTCTTGTTACGCCGCGCCGTCTCTGATCATATTGACAGTTTCTTCCCTAGATTGAAATTTGATGAAAATGTCTGATGTCATCTATTATACATATATTATTATAGTATGGTTTATTAGGTAAGACATAATATATAAAGTAAAATACAATGAAATTACAAAGAAAAAATAAATAGATTGAACAAAGAAATAAGAACAAAAAAGAGACTGAAGCTATTGTCCTACCTAAAGGGCGGGGTTATTGCGTGTGGCAATCTCTTCCACCCAACATTATCCACATATTATGTGTGCATGGTAAGTTAATATTGTTTAAGTTGAATGAGTAGAATTAAGTTCGTGAAAACACAATGTTACAAGATTTTATCCAAACAAACATATCAAGTTCAGAAAAAAACAAGTAAAAATAATAATATAATCCCCTTGCTTATACTGCTCGATTAGAACTAATGAGTCCCAATATTACAGCAGTAAGCCCAAAATTATTATGTGGTCAAAATCTCAAGTAGGAAGATAACTTATCAAGTTTCAAACCCGAGACCTCTGGATCACCAGACAGACGCTTTGACCACTGAAATCAATGTAGCTTATTGTAGGATGTAAGCCCTAGAAAAGGTTCACTGGTGATCGTGGAAACTTAAATGATATTTTAAAACACTAATGTATATAAAAAAAACTTAAAGAATACATAAATCATAACTATTTGAACATGTATAATATTCTATTGTAAAATTATTCTGTTAAATATAACATAACACTTTAGTGGTAAAAATTGTTTCATACTAAATATTCTAACATAGCTGCATAGGTAGATTTGGACATTGTCGCTTTACTCATAAAAGAAATTTAATTTCTTCTTCCTCAATAAAAAAAAAACGCCAGACATTCGAAAGTTCAGTCTCAAGGTCATTAGACCCGATGACGTCTACAAGCGTGACGTCACTGATTGAACTTGACATAGTGACTTAGTCGGCGCGAAAACAATCAAAAGCATCATAACCCCTAATAAAACATTCGTACCGAAGCCGTTAAAACTGAGCCATAAAAATCTGTTTATGGTGAAGAGAGAAAAAAAATACCGGGTCGGTCGTGAGTTCATTCTAAGGATGGTTGTGGAACTGCTGAACAGGCGTGACCGGTGCTAAGGAGCTGCGGAACTGCAGCACCCCCGGACGAAAAAGAAATTCTCAAGTCCTAGCTCGTACACAATCAGTACTAGATGTATGTACATGAATATCAGAACATACCTGGACAGCTGTTTCGAGCTTATTTGGTCTCATCAGCAGGTAATAGTTCTGAGTATCCAACCGATGCTAAGAAGCTGCGGAACTGCAGCACCCCCGGACGAAAAAGAAATTCTCAAGTCCTAGCTCGTACACATTCAGTATAAACAGAAAAGTGAGAAGTTGTACTAGATGTACATGAATATCAGAACATACCTGGACAGCTGTTTCGAGCTTATTTGCACTCATCAGCAGGTAATAGGTCTGAATATCCATGCCATCAACTAACCTCTATTTTATCAGTATAAACAGAAAAGTGACACTGAAAATCATCGCACATTTCTAGAATAATTAGTATGATTGGCATGGTAAACTGAAAAAGCAACTATACATATAAACCCGGTGCTAAGGAGCTGTGGAACTGCAGCACCCCCAGACGAAAAGGAAGAAAGAGTATTTTATCAAGTCCTAGGTCGTACACAGTGAAAATCATTACACATTTCTAGAATAAATAATTTATAATCATAATGATAGGCATATGGTAAACAAAACTCAACATTGTTATAGGTACTAATAGAGCAGGGGTGACCAACCTTTACAGAAGAAGATCTACTGTAAAGCCTCAGATAATCAACGCGACCCCATTCTAGTCCGGTTTATGTGGCAGCACCCCCCAAACATTTTCCCACAGGCCGCGCCTGCTTGAGGTAACTGAAAGAAGTTGAGAAGTCTGTGTGAGGATAATGAACTTGCTGGGTGCTAGGGACCTTGGTGTATGTTCTTCTTCTGAGTTGGTTTCTGAGAGAACCAGAGCCAATTAAGTGCGATGTGTTCTTTCATTATTATTTCTCTCAACGTGTATTTAGTATCGATATCGAAGTCTTTCAAGAGACGGGAGTTCGAAATTCCATAACTCTGCAACAGTTTCATACTCATCCCATTAAATAGAACAACAAAGTTATTTATTTAGCCGTTATCTTATGGAGTTTTAGGTCGAAATCCATAGATAAAATTGAGAACTTAAGTAATTAATTAGCACTAGTATTTCTCATCTAATATAAGGCAATACGCAAAATCTAGACTTAGCTCCACAGAGGTACTACTAAAACGTGGAATAATTTCGCCCTTATATTTCTGTAATGCTAATACATTAAACAAGCGAACATAAGAGAGTAGGTGGAGGATAAAACCCCCGTCTTAATCAGGACGATGAAATAGAATCGTTGGTGGTAGGAAGGCATCCAGCTGTAAAGAAAATGTGCCAAAACCAACCAACCTCAACCTTGAGGTTTAACAATGCCGACCGTAAGTAGGTTTGGGAAGAGGCAAAGTGAAAGTGAAAGAATAACTCCTCTAAAAACTTTATACATGAAAATCATCATCATCCAAAATAGAAGACACAGAGTGTAAGAATATCAACATTATAAATATCATGGAACACAGAAATACATAAATATAATTATCTAAAATAGAGCAGAGATATTAGTAGAAAATATGAAACCCAGAGTATCAAGTGGTAGGAAATAGAAACTTCTTTCTATAGCAGCACTAGAATAGAAAACACTTACCAATTTAGTGAAAAAGACAATGTTCATGATGACAGAGATATTGAAGTTGATGTTGATAGTGACAATGATGATGATAAGGACAAAGATGTTGATGAAAATAATCATGATGGTAATGTTGAACTCTCAATGGAAGAGAAAGAGCAACATTTCAACAGCTCAGATAAATGAGAACACTGCCTTGCTAACGAAAGAAACAAGTGAGATAATTGATAGAAAACATCATGAAGTCGAGATCAAGGCAAGTGCAGTGAGGGATTCTAAGTGGAAATTTAAAACTTGTACTGAGCTCCTGTGAAACATTTAAAACTTGCTGATGGTGAAAAATATTTACTAAATGTAGGGAAAAGTATACTATGATGGATTGATAATAGGAACCTAATTTATTGTATTTTTAAAGTATTCCAATACATATTTAAATTACAAACATACCATCATTCTTCTCCCGACACATGGTGCCTACCAGGCTCGAGGCATTTCCACGCTGGACTGCCAATGACAGTCGTTGGCGTAAAAGTGCACCGGACCTGGTATCACCACATGTGATTTGTAAATTAGTAAAAATTTGGTCTACCAAAGACTTGAATAGTCGAGAAAAAGGTCCAAGTTTTTCAACAGCTAACCCATAAAAACAATGTTGTTGTGTTAATGTATCGTATTTCTTCATTTTCTTATCACTTGTTACCTCTGCTGCTGAGGTGAGGTTCGTTGTATGTACGAGGCAGCGAGGATATCCTTTTGATGGGAATACTTTTTGGGGATATTATAAAACTGGACAGAGTGCCTATGTAACATGTAGAATTGTAGAGCTTGCTGACAATGAAAAAAACTTTATGTAAGAAAGAGGTCACCACCAGTAATAAAAATAAAAAGAAAAATAGTCTGCCAACAAAAAAGAGTAAATCCAAGAAGAAAGAACTGATGAGTAGATATGCAAGTAAAGAGAGTGGTGGAATTTTAAATTTAACTCTAATTATAACGACAAAAGTTAAAGACCTAACTTTGAGAGGATATCTTTCTGAAGGAGGCCTAAGTTGTTGTTCTCCTACACCACTGAGACATGAAACGCAGAAAGAATAAATTACTCCTTCAGTTGAAATGAAACAATTGAACAGGGTGCTGAGAAATCTTGCCAATTCAGAAACGGGTGCTTAAGCACACGGCACACGGAAGACCAAAGCATCCAACCCGTTGTTTCAACAGCAGG
Organism: Bactericera cockerelli; assembly: GCA_024516035.1. Classification (NCBI taxonomy): domain Eukaryota; kingdom Metazoa; phylum Arthropoda; class Insecta; order Hemiptera; family Triozidae; genus Bactericera; species Bactericera cockerelli. The sequence goes on along the minus strand of CM044961.1, from coordinate 9,102,585 downwards.
ACTTCTTTATATCAAATTTTTGGGTACCTATATTCTCAAGAAAATTCTAGTTTCAGAATTATCAAATTAACTGAAATTCCTTAGATTTCCACATAAATAAGCTTTTCCTGTATGTTTTTTCATGATCTAACCTGGTTGTAAGGTTTCAGTGGAAATCCTATAAGATTCCCTACAACCAAATAGTTCTGCTTGATTCTATTGGTTAACGTCTCGATTTGAGTTATTAAGGTTGTTTTTACCTAAACTGCCAGCCTTACATGTTCTGAGAGAAAAACAGAATTTTTGTTGGGAAATCCCACCCAACCAAGGATCGAACTCAGGATCTCTGGACCACATACAGTAGTGCAACCGTAACACCACAGAAGCTGGCTATTTGGTTCTCCTGTATGTTTCAAATTACACATAAATTATTTATTGTGTTTAGATGTTTAACTCGGGCAATTAGATCCGAGATTATTTACTTTAGAAGAGCACAATCTCGTGTTAGTTTGATCTCTCCCTTCTTTCATCTCTCTCCCAGTTGCTTCTCTCTCTCTCTCTCTCCTCACAAGGGATGTGATGATACACTTATGAGCCCTGTGGCCTTACTCAAGTAAACAAAAGTCTATTTCTTCATTTTGATCGGGGGCTTTTTGTTTATTATTTTGTCGAGAACAAAGTAGAGTTTGAACTCTGGAAAATGTGACCGCCCACATGTAAATTCCTAGGTCCATTTTTTCTTTTTTTTTTTTCTACTGTCTAAATAAAACTGCATGGCTATTTGATTACATCAATATTAGTAAAAAAAAAAAAGAAGAATAAAATGAGTTAATCACATGTGCGAATTGAACCACCGACCTCCAGATTTCGGTCATCAGTATTAGTTGAAAGTTATACACAGAAAAATGAGAAGTTGCATGAGTATAGGAAAATCTTCTATAGACACTCAGCCACGCGGCTGGGGCAGACTTTTCGACGAAAATTCTGTTCCATCCATACACGTGAGGCTGCCATTTCCGGACCTACTCAGGCTGGGTGAGGTTAATGTGGGTAGCTGGTACAATTCCCAGCGAATGGAGGGTAAAATCCCCGTCGAGACTACTTCAAATCAGGACGTAATCACAGTTATAATCAAATGGTCACAATAGATCTAAATAGGGGTCGGTGTGATAATTGGTGCTTCTCTTGTGGAACTCCAACCAGTATATAATAATAAATACTTTCATTATTTGCAGGTTCTTCGGTTCAGGCCATAATCTCATTGGCAATGTCATGTGGCAACACAAGAACTCTTTGATGAGTTAAAAAAAACCCATGCAATACCAAAAGGGTTGGGTGGAAGAGATTGCCACAGGCAATTACCCCGTCCTTTAGGTAGGACATTAGCTTCATACTCTTTTTCTATTCTTGTTTCTTTGTTCAATCTTTTTATTTTTTTCTTTATAATTTCATTGTATTTTACTGTATATGTATACAGGGTGTCCCACCAAACTTGGACACCTCAAATTACTCGGCCCCTGAAAGAGTTTTTGAAAAATAAAAAATCCTAAGGTACATGGTCTAATTATGCGGTTTCAGTCATGAAATTTTTTTTATACAGGGTGGTTCAAAAGTCAGAAATTGAGGTGTCAACTTTCGATTTTTAAATGGATCGACCTGAATTTTATTTGATAATTTTACTTCTAAATGGTTCCTGAGTACTTTTTTAAACAAAAATTTTACATACAGGGTGGTTTTTTTTCGACCAATTTTTTTTCTAAATCTCGAATAACTCAAGTTTGTTTAATTTTTTCGATAACAAGAATAGAATGTGTTTGTGTAATGAAAACACGCACTTTCCATTGGCATCAATCTTTTTTATACAGGGTTGTTCACAAGTGAAATAATGACTTGATTTTTTTTAAAACTGAGTTTTTTTAATTTTTTATTTGGGATTAATAATTCTAACCTAATTTTACACATTTTTTGTTAGTCATATCGAAAAACAAAACTAAAGTGTTGTACAGGGTGAGACATAATTTTTTTGAGACACCCTGTATATGGGCAGTCAAAAAGACGTACAATTAAATATAAAAACTAAATGTGCAAGAAAAACTTCGATTTTTAATTATATAAAAAAGTTATGGTGTTTTAACTAATATTGTCACATGGACCACCCTGTAGATATTTTCTTAAAACATCATATGGGTAGTCGAAATTGTCTAAAATTCAACGAGGAGTCCAAATCTGAAAGAAAAAAATGAATTCAAAAAGCCATTTTCAATTTTGTGTCT
>CM044961.1:9041979-9100233 GCA_024516035.1 Bactericera cockerelli | reverse complement strand
TTTAAAAGGGGAAAAAAAAGGGGGGAAAAAAAGGGGGAAAGTTAAAATGAAAAATAACTCCTCACAAACTTTATCATGAAAATCAACATAAAAAGAAGAAAGATTTAAATTTATAAAATTTATAATATCATGGAAACACAGAAATACTTAAAATTAAATTCTTTAAATAGAGCGAGATATTATAGAAAATATGAAACCCAGGTATCAAGGGGTAGGAAAAATAGAAACTTCCTTTCTATAAGCACACTAGAATAGAAAACACTTACCAATTTAGTGAAAAAGACAAGGTTCATGATGACAGAGATATTGAAGTTGATGTTGATAGTGACATGATGATGAAAAGGGGACAAAGAGGGTTGATGAAATAATCATGTTTGGTAATGTTGAATTTCTCAATGGAGAGAAAGAGCAACATTTCAACAGCTCAGATAAATGAGAACACTGCCTTGCTAACGAAAGAAACAAGTGAGATAATTGATAGAAAACATCATAAGTCGAGATCAAGGCAAGTTGCAGTGAGGGATTTTAAGTGGAAATTTAAAACTTTTACTGAGTCCTGTGAAACATTTAAATTGCGATGGGGGAAAAATATTTACTAAATGGGGAAAAGTATACATATTGATGGATTGATTTAATGGAACCTAATTTATTTTATTTTTAAAGAAAATTACAATAAAAAAAAAAAATTTAAATTACAAAAAATAAATTTCTATTTCTTCTCCAACCTTGTTCCTCAGGCTTTCGAGGCAATTTCCGTTCTCCAATAAAAAGTCTGGCGAAAAAAAATTCTCCCCATGGATTAACAGGGATTTGTAAATTTGTAAAAATTTTAGTCTACAAAGACTTAATTGAGAAAAAGGTCCAAAGGGGGGGTTTTTCCCAAACATTTTTTAACCCTTTTAAAAACAATTTGTTGGTTTAATGGTATCCGATTTTCTTCTTCATTTTTTTTTTTTTATCTATCTTGAGGTGTAGGTTCTTTGGAAATGTAACGGAGGAGGCGGAGGATACCTTTTGAGGGAATACGGGGAATAAAAAAAATTTTATTTGATTTCCTTTTGTAAAAAAAATTTAAAAAAATTGCGAAAAGAAAAAAAAAAATTTTTTTTTAAAAGGGAAAAAAAGGGGAAGGGTTTTAAAACTTTACTAGGGAGGGGGAATTTTTTAAATGGGGAAAAAAAAAATTTTAATTTTTAATTTTTTTTATTTTATTTTTTTAGAAAATTTTAAAATTTCCTAAAAAAAAAAGAGAAAAAAAAAAAAAAAGTGCCCCCAAAAACCAGGGGAAACCCCCCAAAAAAAAACAATTTTGGGGTTGGGTTTTTAAGGGGTTTTTCGTATTTCTTCATTTTTTTTTCTTACCCCTTGTTCCTCTGGGGGGGTTATCTTTTTGGAAGGGGGGGGTTCCAAAGCCCCCTTGTTTCCCCCTACCCCCCCCCTGAAAGAGCCCATAAAAAACCGGCAAAAGGAAAAAAAAAATTCCCCTTTCCAGGGGGGAAAGAAAAAAAATTTTGAACAGGGTGTTGGGGGGGGGAAAAATTTTGAAATTTCCAAAAAAAACCCGGTTTTTTTAATTTTCCCCGGGGAAAGACCCCCCAAATTTAAAAACCTTTTTTGGCGGTTTTTAAAAAAGGGGGGGGGCCCCGCCCAAAAGGGGGGGGGGCCTTTGGGGTTTTTCCCAAAAAAAGGCGGGGTTCTTTTTTTATACCCCAAAATTTTTTGGGTTTTTAAAAAGGGGACAATTCTTTTTTCCCGGGAAAAAATTAAAAAATAAAAAAGGGGGAAAAATTCCTTAGTTTTTTTCCCCAAAAAAATTAAGTTTTTTTCCCTTGTATGTTTTTTTTTTTTTTTTTATTTTTTTAAGGGTTTTGGAAAGGGTTTTTTCAGGGGGGAAAACCTTAAAACCCCAAAGGAGGGGGAAAAAAAAGGGGGGGGCCCAAGGGGGGGGGCCTTTAAAAAAGGGGAACCCCCTTACCTTTTTAAAAGGGGGGGGGAAGCGAGGGGAAAATTTGTTTTCTTTTTTTTATAAAAGGGGGGGGAAAAAATTTTTTTTTTTTTGGAAGGGAGGGGGTTTTTTAAAATATTAAAAAAAAAAAATAGTTTTAATTTTTTTTCCCTTTAGTTTATTTGGGATTTTTTTTTTTTGGGAAAAGTATCGATTTGATTTTTTTTTTGAGTTTGGGTTTTTTTTTCCCAAAAAAAAACGGGCCACCCTTTTACGTTTTTTCTGAGAAAAAAAAAAAAAAAATTTTTTTTTGGGGAAATTTCCAAACCCAAACCCAAGGGGATCAAAATTCGGGGATTTTTGGGGGGAACAAAAAACATTTATTTTCCAAAACCTTTAACCACCCGGAAGCTGGTTTTTTAAATTTTGGGGGTTTTTCCTTGAAAAGGTTTTAAAAAAATTAAAACATAAATTTTTTTTTATTGGGGTTTAAAGGATTTTTTTAATCGGGGAAAATTGGGAATTCCGGGGGGGGTTAATTTTTTTATTTTAAGAAGGGGGGCCAAAAAATTTCTTGGGGGTTGGGTTTTAAATTTTCCCCCCTTTTTTTATCCCCTTCCCCCTAGGGGTTTTAACTCTCTCTCCCCAAAATTCTCTCTCTCCTTTTTTTCTCCTTTTCCTTTTCAAAGGGGGGTGGGGATGTAAAAACTTATGGGCCCCTGGGGGGCCTTTTAACTCAATTTAAAAAAAAAAAAAAATTTCTTTTTTCTTTTTTTTTTGTTTCGGGGGTTTTTTGGTTTTTTTCCCCTTTGGCCCCGAGAAAAAAATTTTGGGGAAGTTTAAAATTTCGGGAAAAAAATTGGGGGGGGAACCGCCCCCCCGGGAAGGGGGAATTTGGGTTGGGGGGAAATTTTTTTTGAAAATTTTTCCTGGGGGTCCTTTTTTTGCTTTTTTTTTTTAACTGTGTAAAAAAAAAAATTTGCTTTGTTTTTACTTTTTCCAAATACCCATTTAAAAAAAAGCAAAAAAAAAAAAAAAAATTATTTTAAAAACCTTTTTGGGGGGTTAAATTTTTGGGGCCCCATGTGGAATTAAAACCCCCGGGAACCCCCCCGGTTTTTGGGAATTCTTTTTTTAGTTGGGGAAAAAAAGTTTTTTAACAAAAAAAAAAAAAAAATGTTAAGTTGCATGGGGAATGGGAAAAATTTTTTTCTTGGGGTTTTTTCCCGACAAAAAAAAATTTTGTCCCTTTCCCAAAACCCCAGGGGTGAGGGGGGGGCCTTTTTTCCGGCCCCCTACCCGGGGGCGGGGGGGGGTTTAAAAGGGTGGGGTGGGCGGGTTTTTACGTTTTTCCCAGGGGAAAGGGGAAGAAAAAAAAAAACCCCGCCCGGATTTATTCAAATCAGGGGGGGGAAAAATCAAAATTTTTTAAAAATTTAAAAACGGGGTTTTCCAAAAATGGGATCCAAAAAAAAAAAGGGGTTTGGGGTGTTTGTTAATTGGAGTTTTCTCTTGTGGTTTTCCTTAAAACTAGTCAAAAAATTAATTTTTTTAAAAAAAAAAACTTTAATTTTTTTGAAAGGTTTTTGGGGGGTTGGGGGCCCAAAAAATTTTTCTTTGGCAAAGGGTTTTTGGGGGGAAAACAAAAAGGAAAAAACTTTTTTTGGTTTGATTTAAAAAAAAAAAACCCATGAAAAAATTAAAAAAAAAATTTTTTTGGGGGGGGAAAAAAGGGTTTTGCCCCCAGGAAAATTCCCCCCGGTCCTTTGGGTTGGGGGGAATTGGGGTTTTCTTTATTTCTTTTTTTATTTTGTTTTTTTTTGTTCAATCTTTTTTTTTTTTTTTTTAATTTTTATTTAATTTATTTTTATTTTTTATATGTTTTTTAAGGGGGCGGGTGGGGTTTTTTGGGGGGGCCGGGGGGAGGGCCCTTTAAAAGGGAAAAAAAAAATTCCTTTTTTTTCTTTCCAAATTGGCCCCGGGTTTTGTTGTTGGGGGATTTTCAAAAAAAACCCCCGGTTTTTTTTTGGCCCCCCATCTGGGGGGCTTTTTAAAAAAAAAAAAAAAGTTTTCCCTTTTAAAAAAAAAAAATTTTTTAAGTTTTTCCTGGGATTTTTGGGGTTTGGGGGCTGTGGGGGGAGGGATAAAGTCGGGGTTGGCCCATTTGGTAGTGGTCAGTGAGTGTTTTTTGGGGAAAAAATTTATATTTTTTTTAAAAGGTTTTTTTTTTGGGTTTTAAACCTTTTTCAAGAAAAAAATAAAAAATTTTTTTTAAAAAAAAATTTTTCCATGTATTCTTTTTTTTCGGGGTGCCCTGGGCCCCCAAAGGGGTTGTGTTTTTTTTTTTTGGTAAGTTTTTTTTCCCCGGGGGTTTGGGGGTTTTTCAACCAAAAGGGGGGGCCAAAAGGGGAAGTTTTTTGGAAAAAACCTTAAGGGTTTTGAAAACCAAATTTAAAAAAAAAATTTTCTTTAAAAATTGGGGGAGGGTTGGGTGTTTTGGGACCAAAAAAAATTTTGGGGGGTTTTCTCCCCTAGGGGGGGGGGGGGGAAACAAATTAAAAAAAAAAGGGGGGAAAAAAAGGGAATTTTAATGGGGAAAAAACCCCTTCCAAAAAACCAGGCTGTTTTTTGGGGGGGTTTCCAAAAGGGGTTTAAGGGGGTTATAAAAAAAAAAAGGGTAAAAAATTTCCTAATGAGGGGTTGGGGGCCCCCAAATGGGGAAATTGTTGGTTGGGGGGGAGCCCAAACCATTGAAAAAAGGGGGTTGGCGGGAAAACCAAAAAAAAACCTCCCCCTTTTTCCCAAAGTTTGGTGGGGGCCCAAAAAAAAAAAAAACCAAACAAAAACCCCCCCAATTAGGGGGGGTTGGGGGGGAATGAAAAACCAATTTTTTTCACAAATTAAAGGGGATGGGGAACAGGTGGGGGGAAAAAAATTTTTTGGGGGAACTTAAATTGTTTTTTAAAAGGTCTTGAAAAAAAGGGGCCCCCTTTTTGGGAAAATTTTTTTTTTTTATAAAAATTGAGGGAAAATTTGGGTTTAAAATTTTTTTTATTTTTTTTTTTTACTTTTAAATTTTAAATTCCCAAAAAAAATTTACTCCTTTGAAAAGAAAAAACCCAAATTTTGGGAAAACTATGAAAAAAAAAATTTTTTTTGGTTAAAGCCCCCAAAAAAATTTTGGGAAATTTTATCCCTTAAAAAAAACCCCTTTTTTTTAAGGGTTTAAAAAAAATTGTTTTCCGGGCCCGCTTTAAAACCCGGGGAAAAAATTTGGGGGAATTTTCCCCCCCCCAGCCCCTCTCCCCTGGGGGGGGGCCCCCAAATTTTTTTTTTTTTTTTTTAGGGTTTTTCCCCAACACGCATTTTTTTACTTTTGCTTTTTACGTTTTAATTTTTGATAGGGTTTTTTCCTAAAATTTTTTTTTAGGGAATAAAAATATCCCTATTTTAAAATTTTAAATTTTTAATTTTCCCAGAAAAATTTAAAAAAATTAAAATTTTTTAATATTTTCCGGGAAATTCTTTTTTTCCCCGAAAGGGGGGGGAACCAAAAAAAAAAAGGGCCCCATTATTCCAGCAGTGGGGCCTAAAAGAAAAAAAAAATTTTTAATGGGGGAAAAAAACCCCCAAAATGGAAAAGTTTTTCCCCTTGGGTCATGCCCCGGGCCTGGTTTCGGGGGGACCAGGGTTTTTCGGGGATTAAACGGGGATTTTCCCCCCTTTCCCACCTTTTTTTTTCACTTTTTCCCTTTTTTTCCCAAAAAACCTTTTACGGGGGGTTCGGCATTGTACAAGTTCAGGGGTTGGATTGGGTTTGGTTTTTTGTGGAAAACCTTTTTTTTTTTACGGCGGGGTTTGGGGCCCCTTTTTTCCCAAAAAGGGAATTTTTTTTAAAATTTTAACGTTTTCGATTGGGGGGCGGGGGTTTTTTTACCCCCCCAATTTCCTGGGGAATGAAAACCGGGTACCCAAAAATTAAACCCTCCCCCCCGGGCCGGGTTTAAGGGAAAAAATTTGGTCCCCTTTCCCATTTGGGGGTTTAATTTTGGGGTTTTCGTGGGGCCCAAAAAAAAAAGATTGGGGGCCTAAGTTAAAAAGGAAAAAAAAAATTGAAAGTGGAAAAACAAAAAAAATGAAAAAAAAAATTTTCCGCAAAAGTCATTTTGGGGGGGCCCCAAGGGCTAAATTGGGAAAAAAAATTTTAAAGTTTTTGCCAGAAACCAGGTTTTTAAAGTTTTTGGGGCCCGGTTTTAAAAGGGTTTTAATAAAAGGGGGGAAACCAAAAAAAAAAAAAAAAAATTTTGAAAAAAAATTTCAATTTTAGTAAAAAAAAGGAAAAGGTTGTTTTTTTTAAATTTTAAGATTTATAATTTTTTAAATCTTTAAAAAAAAAAAAGGGGAAATTTTATATTTTTAGTATATCATTTAATATAGGTAAAAAAATTTGGGAAGGGGGTTTGGGTTTTTGGGCAGTGGTTTTACGGGGGTAAAAGGAAAGATAAAAAAGGGAAAAAAAAAATGCCAAATTTGGGAATTTTTTTGGGTCCGGGAAAATTTTAAGGGGGAGTTTTTATTCCGGTTTTTAATTTTAAAAAAATTTATTTTTAAAATTTACATTTAAAAACATTTTTTTCCCCTTGTTTTAAAAGGTACTTAAAATTTAAGTGTTTTTTTTAGTCTTTGCTTTCCCCCACTGTTTTTTGGGACTTTTTCCTTTTTTTCCCCCCGGGGTTTCTTTCCCAAGGGGGGGGTTTAAATTAATTTTGACAAAAGGGGGGGCCCAGAAAAAAAAGGCCCCAATTTTGCTGGTCTTTTTTCCTTTTTTAAATGGGGCCCCCCAAAAACCCGGGGGGATTTGGGGGGTTTTTCCCCCTGTTTTTTTTGGGCCCCCCAAAGCGGGGGGGGGACTGCTGGTTCTACTCCCTGTTTTTTTTGGGCCCCCCCAACCCCGGGGGGGGGGGGGATTTGTGGTCTACCCCCTTCTTTATAGCCCCCCAAAACCCCGGGGGGGATTTTGCGGGGTTAAAACCCCCCTTTTTTTTAGGCCCCCCAAAAAACTGGGGGGGGGGGGAGGGGTTTGGGTCTTTTTTTTCCTTTTTTTAAAGGGCCCCCCAAACCCCCGGGGACGGGTTGGGGGTTTTTAACTCCCTTTTTTTATTTTCCCCCGGGGTTCCGGGGGGATTTGCGGGTTTTTACTCCCTGTTTTTTTTATTTTTCCCCGGCCCCCGGGAAGGGGCTGGTTTTACCCCCTGTTTTTTGGGGCCCCACCCAAAAGTTTTGGGGGCGTTTTTTCCCTTCCCAAAAATTTATTAAAAACCTGAAAAAAAAAAAAAAAAAAACCAAAAAAAATTTCCGGGGGACAAAATCGTGGTTCGGGGGACAAAAAAGGAAAAGGGTTGGGGGGAAGGGGGCCCAAAAAAATTTTTAAATTTTTTAAAAAACCCCAAAAAATGGTTTTCCCTTTTTTCCCCGGAAAGGAAAAAAATTTTGGAAAAAAAAAAGGTTTTGATTTTTGATTTTTTTCCCCGGGGGGGCTTTTTTTTAATTGGGGGAATAAAATTAAAAAAACAGGGGGGGATTTAAAAATTAAATTTTTTGGGCTTTTTAACGGGGGGTGGACCCAAAAAAAAAATTTTAAAAAAATTTTTACAAACCCGGTAAAAAAAATCTAAAAAAAAATTCAATGAAAAAAAAAGGGGGGGGAAAAATTCCCTTTAAAACCCAAAAATTTTTAAAAACCCAAAATTTTTGGGTGTTTTTTTTTTAAAAATTTTTAATTGGGAGTTCAATTTTTTCATTTTTCCTTCTTTAAATTTAAAATTTAAAAAAAAAAGGGTTATTTTTATTATATTTAGTTATCTTTTTTTAAAGGGGATTTAAAAAGGGGACCTGTTTCGATAAGGCAGGGGGATTTTCCGGGGAAAGGGGGGTTTGTTTAAAAGGGTAAAGGGTTTTTTTTCGTGGGGTTTTTGGGGGGTATTTTTGGGTGATATCAGGGAAAGGGGGAAATTTAAAAACCCCCAAATTGTAAAATCACTAAAACCCAGTTTTTCCTTTCCCCTTTAAAAAAAAATTTTACCTTTTAAAAATTAAAAAAATAAAAATTTAAAAAAAAGGGTTTAAAAAAATTTATGGGGGGAAAATTTTTTTAAATTTCCAAAATTTTAAATAAAAAAACATGATATTCTTTTTTTTTTTTTCCGTTTTTTCCCCCCGACCCCCATTTAATTGTGAATCGTTTTTTTAAATAAACAGAATCGGAAAAAAAAAAAAAATTTTTTAAGGGGGAAATTTGTTCTTAAAAAAATAAAAAAAAAAATTTCATGGCCCCAAAAAAAAAAAAAATTCGGGGAAAACCAGGGGGCCCAAAATCTTGGCTTTTCTTTTTTCTCTAAAACCAGTTTTTTCCAAAGGGGTTTAAAAATTTGGGCCAAAAAAAAAAGGGTTTTTAAAAAAAAATTTTTTTCTTTTTGGGGAGGGGCCGGAAAAAAAATTTTTTAACCTTAAATTGACCTTTTCCAAATTTTTCCAAAAATTTTGGGGGAAAGGAGTTATTTCTCAAAAAAAAAAAAAAAAATAAAAAATTAAAATTTTTTCCCAAAATTTTAAAAAATTTTTTAAAGGGGGATTTTTTTTGCAAAATTTTTTTTTTTAAAAGGGAAAAAAATTTTCCCGGGAAAGTTTAAGGTTGGAAAAAAAAAAAAATATTCGGGTTTAAAGTTTTTAAAATTTTGTAGGGGGGGGGGGGGGCCCCAAAATTTTAAATTTCGGGAAAGCTTAAAAATTTAAAAAACCAATTCCCTATAGGGGAAAATTAAAATATTAAAAAATTTTTCTTGGCCCCCCAGGGTTTGGGAACCCCAAAAAAATTTTTTTTCAGGGGAAAAAAACTTTCAAAACATTTTCCCAATTTTTTTTTTTTCAAAAAAAATTTCCCCCGGGACTTTTTATGATTTGTTTTTTTCTTTTTTTTTTTTTTTTTTTCTTTTTTAAAATTTTGTTCAAACTGGGGGGGTCCCCAAAAAGGGCTTTAAAAAAGTTTAAAAAAAGGGCAGAGTGAAAACCCTTTTTTTTCTATAAAAAAAAATTGGGTTTTTTAAAAACGGGGGGGGCCCCTCTTAAGGTTTGATCGAAAAGGGGGGGGAGGGGACTTGAAAAACCTGGGGGGGTTGGGGGGTTTTAAAAATTTTCCGGGGGTTTCAGGGGGGGGTTTTTAGAAAAAAAAAAAAAATATTTTTTTTGGAGTAGTTGTGATTTTCACAAAAATTTTATAAAAAAAAAAACCAAAAAAAATTTTGTTTTAAAATTTTTTTGAATTTGAAAAAAAATTTTTAAAAATTGGGTTGTTTTTTAAAAATTTTTCTTTCTTTTTTCCCCACCTTTTTCCCAATTTTTTTTCTATTTCTTTAAATTTTTTTTTCTTTTTTTTTTTTTTGTTTTTATATTTAAAATTTTTTGGGTCATAATCGGGGTTTTTTTTTTGTTTTTGTTTTTTCCCCCCCCCAACTTTTCTTTCTTGGGGTGTTTTTTCTTTTGCTTTTCTTTTTTTCTTTTTTTTTCCCTTACTTTTTTTTAAAATTTTCCTTTTTTTTTTAAAGGGGAAAAAAGGGGGGACCTTTAGTATTTTTTTTAAAAAAGGTATTTTTTTTTTCAAAACCTCGACGGGGAAAAATGGCCCATCCCCCAAAAAAAAAAAAATAATTCCTTTAAAAAAAACCCGCCCAAAAAAACACCCTGGGGCCCTTCCCAAAAAACTTTGAAATGGGTTTGGGGGAAAAAATTTTGGGGGTTCCCGTCAGGGAAAAAAGTTTCAAAATGGGGGGGAAAGGGGTTTAAAATGGAAGGGTTTTAATCAGGGTTTTGGTGGGGGGGTTTTAAAAAAAGGTTGGGGGGGGGGGTTTTAAAAAAACCCCGGAGTGATGTTTGGGGGAAATTGTGTCCCCCTTTATTTTGGAGAAAAAATTAAAACGGAAATTTTTAAATTTTCAGAAAAAAATTTTTGGGAAAATTTTGCATGGGGGGGCTTTGGGGGCCCTTGTAGGGGATTGGAAAAAAAAGTCTATTTTAAGGGGAAAAAAGGGAAAAGGTTTTTTTTTTTAAAAAAATATAGGGGGTTTTTAATTTTGGGCCTTTAAAAAAAAATTATAAAAAAAAAAAAAACAAAATTTTTCCCAAAAATATTTTTTAAAAGGGTCAAAAAAATAAAAAAGGGAGTCAAAAGGGGTTCTTTTTTGGAAAAACCGTTTTTTTTCCTTTTTTGGGGGGAGTTTTTTTCTTTAAAATCATAAAAAAAGTCGTTTTCCACAAAACGGGGGTTTAAAAAAAATTTTTTAAAAAATTAATTTCGAAAAAAAAAAGGGGGCCCAAAAAAACGTTTTTTAGGGGGACATATTTTTTTTTTTTTTTTTTAAAAAATTTAAAAAAAAAAAATTTTAAAAAGGGGATTTAAATTTAAAAATTGGGGGGTTTTCAAAAAGGAAAGAATTCTTTTAAAATTTTTTTCTAACCCTTAAAGGGGGTTTTTTTTTAAAGTTATTGGGGTTATTTTCAGTGTCTGTCAAAAAACCAGGGGGGCCAAAACCTTTTGTTTTTCCCAAAGGGGTGATTTAGAAAAAAAAAATTTTTTGGGGCATGTTTAAAAAAAAAAATTGAGGCCGGCTAAAAAAAGGGGGGGGGGCCCGGGTTTAAAAATTCTTTGGTCACTTTGGGTTTGAAAAAAAAAAAAAAAAGGAAAAACGTACCCCAAAAAATTTAAACCAAATTTATCAGAAAAAACCTGCTTAAAAAAAAAAAATTTTAAAAATTTTTTTTTAATTTTCCCTTGCTTCCCGGGGTTTTACATAAAATTTTCTGGGGGGTTTTTAAAAAAGGGTTTTGAATTTTTTAATTTTTAAAAAAAAAAAAAAATAACTTGGGGGTTCGATAATTTTTTTTTTTTTTAAATTTATCTTTTGTTTTTAAAAAAATAAAATGGGGGCCTTTTGGGGAAAGGGGGAAATTTGCACTTCTTTTTGGGGAAAAAAAAAAAAAAACCTTAATTTGGTTTTAAAAAAAAAACCCCAACAAAAAACCAAAAAAAGCAGGGGAAAAAAAAAATTATCCCCCAAAATGTAAAAAAAAAAACCCATTTTTTTTGGGTTTTCCCTTAAAATTGGAAAAAAATTGTTTTTTTTTTTGGTTTTTTTTTCGGGGCCCCAAATTTGGGTTAATTTTGCGGGGTCTTTAAAAGGGGGGGGGGGACTTTTTTAATTAAAAAATTCCGGGTGTTTTTTCTTTTTTCCTTTTTTTTTTTTGGGGGGGGGTTGGGGTTTGGGTTGGGTTTTTTTTTAACAATTTTTTTTTGGTGGAAAAAAAGGGTTTTTTGGGAAATTTTTAATTATGAAAAAGTTTTTGGGAAAAAACAGAAAAAAGGGGAAATCGGGGGCTAAGGTAAAAAGGGGGAAAAATAGGAAAAAAAATTAAACATACTTTTTTGGCTAGGGGGCCCCCCCACGTTTTTTTTGGTGGGGGGGGCACCCCAAAAATTTTTTACCCAGAAAAAATTGAAAAAAATGGGGGGGAAAAAAAAAAAGAGAGACGGATTTTTTCCAAGATTTTTATTTAAACAAAAAAATTAAAAAAAAAATTTCTTTAGTCCCCAAAGGGAAAAAAAAACCCCAAACCGGGGGGGGGGGAACGGGGGGGGCCTTAATGCTAAAGGCATTTTCTACCCCCCCCCAAAATTTTATTATGGGGTTTAAAAAAAAAACTAAAAAATTAAATGGGGAAAAAAAAAAATTTCTTTTGGGACTTTTTGGGGGATTTAAACCCAAAAAGGGTTTTTTCCTTTCGTTTTCCCGGGAATTACCGGGGGGGAACTTAGAGTTTTTAGAAAATTTGGGGATCCCAAATTTTAAAAAATTTTTTTTTTTTTTTGGGAGGGGTTTAAAAGGTTAATTTTTTTTACCCCTTTTATTTTTTTGGAAAAATCCCCAAAATTTTATTTTTTAAATTTTTAAATTTTATTTTTTTATTTTTCCCCTTTTCTTTTTGTAAGGGGCAAAAAAAAGGGTTTTTTTCGGGGGAAGGGGGGGCCCAAGGGAAAAAAACCCCCCTCCTAAAAAACCGGGGCCCCCTAGGGAAGGGCCAATTTCCCCTTGGGGGTTTTAATTTTTAAAAATTCTGCCGGGGTAGTTTTAAAAACCCCTTTAAAAAACCCCAAAAATTTCCGTTAGGGGAATCAAAAAAAGGGGGGTTTTAAGTTTATCAAAAAAGAAAATTTTAAATTAATAAAAAAAATTTTTTAAAAAAGGGAATTTTTTTCTTTCAAAAATTTTCCTTTTAAATTTTAATTTTTAAGTTTTGGACTTTTCTTTAAAAATTTTTTTTTTGGAAATGGGGGGAAAAAACCATTTTTTTTGTGGGGGGAAAAAAACCCTTTAAAAGGTTTTTTTCCAAAAAACCCCACATTTTTTTAAGGATAAAAGGCAAAAAAAAAAAAATTTTTGGGTTCGGGAAAAATTTTTTAAATTTTAAAGGGCTAAAATTTATTTTTTTAAAAATTTCCCACTTCCCCTTTTTTCTTTTTTTTGAAAATTAGAAATTTTTTTTATTTTGGCAGGGGTTTTACCAAACTTTAAATTTTTTTTTTTTATTTGTTAATTTTTTTTTCGGGGGGTATCCAAAGGGGTTATTTCTAAAAATTTTTCTTATTTAAAATTCCCAAATTTCCAACCCAGTTTTAGGGGAATTTTTTTTAAAAAAAAAAAAATTTGTAAAATTGTGTTGGTTGCCCTTCCTTTTTTTTTTTTCCCCTTGGGGATTTATGGACCCGTTTGGGGGTTTTTGGGCCCTTTGTCGGGGTTTTGGGGTTCCACCCTTTTTTTAAAGGGTCCCCAAAAATTTTAAATCCCCCTAAAATGCCCCCCTAATAAACCCATAAAAATTTTGGGGGGAACAGTAAAATGTAAATTTTTTTAAAATTTGTAAATTATACGGTTTTTTTTTAAACCCAAATTTTAAAACAAGTTTCATTTTCCGGAAAATGTACATTACCTGAATACCAAACCCACTAAAAAAAGGGGCCTTCGCCCCCCTTCCCCCAAACCCCAAACTGTCGTTTTTTAAAATTTTTTTCCCCATTTTATTTTTAAGGGCGCAATAGGGGGGTTTGTGTTGGGGAGAATTTTTAAAAAACCCCTTTGGGAAAAAACCCAAAAATTTTAAATCTTCGGGGGGGATTTGGGAAGGAATACAGAAGGGCCCAGTTGGGTGACTAAAAAAGGGAATTTTTAAAACCCCCTTTTTTCCCTTTTCCGGGAAAATTTTTGCAATAGGGAAGGGTTTGTTTTTTCCCGCGGGGGCAAATTTTTAAATACTAAGATTTTTACTTTACAAATTAAAAATTTTTTTCAACAAAATATTTTTTTACATCAAAACAAAATATCTTTACTCTTAGTCTTTTAGTGATTTTTTCATTTTTGTGGGGGGCCCCTTTGGTGTGCCCCTTTTCCCAATTTGACGCTTCAAACTTTTAAACTCTGTGTGTGGGTTTTTTAAAAAAAAGGGGGTTTCTCAAGGATTTTGAGCCCCTTTTTTGGGGGTTCAACTCTTAGATACAGGAGTTTTGGAGGGCCCGGCCTTTTCCCAAAGGGAAATTTCCCAATGTTTTGATAGTGGTTTGATTTTTTTTACTATCGTGAGTTTTTTTGGTTTTTGGAATGTTTCTAATGTCCTTTCTTTTTTATCTTTAGTACTTGGTTTCCGATACGTAAAAAGAATGTATGTAAAATTTTGTTTTTATTCAAACCTTTGGTTTGTTCTTTGTATTCTGCACTTTGTTATAAATTTTTTTTTTTTTAAACAACTTTTTATTGGTTTTCTCTATTTTGGGTAAATGAAAAAATTTTCTTTTATGTCAATCCTTTTTTTTAGGGGATACTGTTTTAAAAAACTCTTAATTTTTTTTTTTTAAAAGGCTCCAAATTTTTTTAAAAGTTTTCTACCAAATTGTTTTCCCCAATGACATTGCACTTTTCAAATCAGTATACACCAACATTCATAATCGCAAAATTATATTTACAATGATAAATTTCCCTTTGATTTGATAAGAATTCCAGAGTTTTGCAAAGCTCTCCAAGGGTTTAAAACCTCCCCTGTATACATAAAATTACATTTTTCCCCCCATTTCCTTTATGTTCATTGTTGGGGGGGGGGTGTCTTTCTTTTTCCCCAAAAATTTTTTTTTTTCCCCGGGGTTTCATACATAGAGGGGGCTGTTATTTTTTGTTTTTAAAAATCATATCCCAAAAAAAATTTTTTTTATTTTTTTTTTTTTGTTGTTGTTGGTGATGGTGGGGTTTTTTTTTTTTTTTTTTTTTTTTTTTTTTTTTTTTTTTTTTTTTTTTTTTTTGGGGGCCCCTAGGACCACGGAAAACGTTTTAAAAATGATTTTTTTTTTTCTTCTTTTTTTTTTGACCCAAAATTTTTCCTTTTTTTTCGCCTGGTTTTTTCTTCCTTTTCTGTCCCGGGGGCCCTTTTTTTTCGGCTCCTTTTCCTTTTTTCCTTGAAATGTCTTTTTTTTTCCCCTTTCTGAAATTGCTTGTCCAAAAAATTTTTTCTTTTCCCCATATTCCAATTTTTCCCCAAGATTTTTTTTTTTTCCCTGAACCGGTGTTTCGGTTTTTTTAGGTTTTTTTTTAAAAAAATTTTTAAAAAGGGCTTTTTAATCTCTTTCGTTATTTTTTTTAAATTTACCATAAAAATTTTTCCCCTTCTTTTCTTTTTTTTTTTCTCCGATCCTTTTTGTTTTTCGTAAACCCCCCCTATTCTTTTAGTTTTTTTCCCCCCCCATTTTCCTGTTTTGTCCTAGTTTTTTTTTAAAAAAAACTTCCTTTCCTTTTTTTAAGATCTTGAAACCCCTTTTTTTTTTTTATTTTTTTGAAAAAAATTCTGATGCTAAAGACCCCTCCGGTTTGTTAAAAGTGATAGTTTCCCGAAATTTTTTATTCTTTTAGAGTGATTTTTTTTATTTTAAAAATTTTGGGGGGGGGTTGAAATGCTTTTTTCCCCCCTTTTTTCCCCTTATTTTTTTTGCTTCCCTTTTTTTAGCCCCTTTGGTTTATTGTAATATTAATTATTTTGAAATGGCTGTTCTTGTTATTGTACGCATCACTTGTATTCTTCTTCTTCTTGTACTCTATCTTATTTCGCTCTAGCAGGGTTGACGTTGTTGAACCTCATGGTTGAGGTTGGTTGGTTTTGGCACATTTTTTACGGCTGGATGCCCTGCCTAACGCCAACGAATCTATTGGTTTAACGTCCTGGATTAGGACGGGGGTTTTACCCTCCATCCCCTGGGTATCGTACCAGCTACCCACATTAAACTCACCCAGCCTGGGCAGGGCCGGAATACAAGTTATGGGTAGGTATTATTTTAGATAATTTTAAGATTTTTGATACAAGGATTATAACCTGATTTGTTATTACGTTTTGTTCATATTGTGACTATCAATGCAATTGTATGTGTTTTATTACTGATCTTGTAGATATTGTTAACCGTTATATCATTGTTGTTGTTGTTGCCGTTTTCAAATGTATTTTTTCATTTATAATTATTGTTATTAATCTAGTAGGTATCACGTTGCATCCAAATAAGACTGTCCGTACAGTTTCATTGTTGTTGAAGTATTTATTAACTGTTGTTTCCTTTTGCATTATTTTCGTCATCTTTAATGCCATTAAGATTATTGTTATAATTGTTTCTATTTTTGTTTATCATTATTCTCTCACTTCTTGCTATCTATCTGCAATGCATCATGTATCTCATCTTATTGCATACATATTAATATTTCCTGCATGTGTGTAGATCTACTGAACAACCTATAAGTTATAATTCTACTCCTATAGATATATTTATTAAATTTTAGTAAGTTGTTGCAATAAATTATAAATAGTAACATACATCTATCCACTTCTGATACACCATGGTATAATCCTACATTAATTTTGGTCTATTCCATATACATACATGTATTTACTTATACCTATATGAGATAATGTATTACATTCTTACATTAGATACATCATATTATTAGGTTTGGTTCCAGTCTTTGGTTCCATGGAGTTCAATGGCCCATTTCCTGTGTTGAACATGTTCCATTTTGTTGTGAGATAATAATACCTAATAGAATATTGAATTTACCTTCGATGTTTAGATCAGACCAAATGTCGCACTTTTCATCTATGTGGTAAGTCTGGTCTATTAGATATCCTGCATACAGTCGTAAACCAATTATAAATATGTAGATCAATTTAAAATGGAGCAACAATAGATACTAGTATTTTTTTCACAATTTTATACAGGGTGGTCCAGAAAGTTTGCACCAAAATGATAGGGGTAATAAAAGAGACCATTTCCAACAAAAATATTCCCGGACATTTTCCTTTATTTTTTGTCGTTTTCAAAATGGCGGCCAAAACATGTGTTTTTCAAATATGTGCGTTCAGAACCTTGACAGCCGAAATGAGCATGATCATTAAAACATTGAACGGGTCAATTTAACTTATTTTAATTAAAATTTTATTCTCAATTCAAAAATGCAATCTGTTTTTTTCTAGGTGGTACGGAAAAAATTAAAAAAATCAAAAGCCAAACCAAAGTCGGAATATTTGAAAAACACACGTTTGGCCGCCATTTTGAAAACGACAAAAAATAAAGGAAAATGTCCGGGAATATTTTTGTTGGAAATGGTCTCTTTTATTACCCCTATCATTTTGGTGCAAACTTTTTGGACCACCCTGTATAAAAAAAATACTGTCACGAAACCCTAACTGAAGTATTTTATTTCGTGGTGCATTTTTTTTTAGTAGGTTTGTCTTTCTATACCTACATAATTAATTTCTCAGCCCTATTGATTATTCGATCACTTCGCGAGGTGAAATTGTTTGTTAAATGTCCTGGGCACGGAATGTTCATCAAACCATTTTGCCATGATCAAATGCCACAATATGATTTAGACTTTAGTGGACAGACCGCCAGTAGATTTTGCCAACAGGAGGTTAATGCTTCGAGTACTACAGATCGCAAATATTTACCTAGGCAAGTTTGAGCAATTTTGTGAAAATATTGTGCATAACACAAAAACACAAATACCTTCAACTTTTAAAGTATAACACAAATACCTTTAACTTTTATTCATGGAGTATTTTGGGAAATGTATTTTGATATCAAAGCTTGAGATTTGAGACCATTGTTCATAAGACAATTGAATCAGCTCTTCGCTTCCAAAAAATTACTTCTCCAACCATTCGGCTAGAGCCATCTATGAGACATTGTTGTAAACACCAAGAAAGGTGATCATCAAATTTCTGTTATCTCTTCTGGTTGTTTCTCCTTCTCGTATT
This sequence comes from Bactericera cockerelli, assembly GCA_024516035.1. Classification (NCBI taxonomy): domain Eukaryota; kingdom Metazoa; phylum Arthropoda; class Insecta; order Hemiptera; family Triozidae; genus Bactericera; species Bactericera cockerelli. The sequence goes on along the minus strand of CM044961.1, from coordinate 9,082,901 downwards.
CTCTTTGGGACAGAGCCATATAAAACAACAAAGTTGCGTGCCATGTTTCTTTTTCTCGTTTCTTTGACGCCATGTTTTTTTCCGGTTATATTTCCCCTACTTTTGGAAACGAATTCTGGTAGTGGTGCGTATCGCCAGGAAAAGTCACGGTTACATTATTTTTTATGCCTAATAAATCTTAATAATTACTTTGATATTATGTTCAAAATACAATGGCTTGCGTAATCCTAATCAGTACGTATAAATGTGCTTTTTGACAGAAATTATAATTGTTTGAGTTTTTTTTTTTTTTTTTTTTTTTTTTCAACGGTTACACGAATGCTACTTGAATGTTGTTTGTACTGCTGCCTCTCTTCTCAATGATACTATATAAAGCAGGTTCACTACAACGTATTTTTTAGTAGATTAGGTATATAATAGCTGAAAATTATATGGTGCAATAGTTCAATTGAAAAAAATGCTTCTTTAATTATACTTTAGAACTTTCAGTCACACAGAAAACATAACCTAAATGCAGCAATAAAACATTTTTGAATTGAAATAACTATCTGAGCGCACGGCAGTGGACCAGGCCAAGTTTAATGAAACATTTTTATTATTAAATACTTGCATAAATATGTTTTATAATTATTTCATTTTTTTTTTTTTTTTTTTCATTTGTCAAACATCACCACTAATTTGCCATCATTAACCAGTTCTAGAATATTATGGGTAAGAAAATTGGCGTATCAATCAAGTTTACATAAAAAGTTCTTTTTCGCATCACAACAAAAATTTCGTAGGGGAAAGATGTCCTCTCCTTCTGTAGGGGAAACTTCCCCTCTTATTCCCTGTCGATCCTCCTGCTCCATTTCCCTACTCTTCAATTCCTTCTCTTCCTCTTTATCGGCCATTTCTCTTTACTTCTCGTTCCATTTTTTCCCCCGCAAGTCAGAAAGGAGAATTAAAAAAAAAACACTGACATGCTTGAGAAGATTAAGTCTTGATATCTAAAAAAAAAATGATTGTTAATTTATTCTGAAATAACTTACAATGTTGCTTATTTTACATATTTGTATAATAATTTATTGTAGTAATAATAGTGGTAAAATATTACCTACCTAAACGGTCTGACTTGACCGAGACTTGCGTGATATTGCTTAGGTATATCAATAATATTACATTTTGAAGGTGGTGGTGCTACCGTTTTCCCAGCACCCCCAAATTGAAATGGGCGAAGCGCCTTTGGTGTTTGAGTGCACAATTTGAGGTTTGCTGCACAAAAATGCACAAAAGAGCCATGTAAAAAAACATTACATTTCAAAAATGGTAGTGCTGGTGAAATGGACCATCATTATTGAGGAGATACATTATATTGGGCAAGAAATGGATGACTATAAGCCCAAAGTACCTACTTCTGTATTGCTTTTAATTTTGGTTTAACGTCGCTTTCAACTTCATATAGTCATATCACAATTAAATGGAGGGGTGTTACACTCCATTTACGGAAAACTCACTAACCGACGACCCACATTAACCTCACCCAGCCTGGGTTGGGCCGGAATGCCAGCATCACGAAGCCTTCAACTCGCTGTACGTTGCTTCACTTCGGTGGTCCTACGAGAACCGGTGCATTCAACGCGCCATCGACGCTGGCGATGATGACATTAATATGATGAATGTTAACAGTTTTATAGCACAAAGTGCCATAAAAAATATGCATTCATGTGCTCGTGACTCGTGCAATGTATGTAGAATAGAATTATTACCTATGTAACTATAGGTTTTTTAAAAATAATAATAATAATGCCCGGTAGACTTTTTTTTTACCAACATACCTACTGTTTTTTTTTCTCTCTCTCTTCCAGTTCAATATAGGGCAAATTCTTTTATTTGATATGCATATTTATATACTTTTGCATAAGCGTGTGAATCGTTTCTTATGAAACAAGAAGCTTACTTTACGGGGATGTCTCCAGTCCATTCTGCCAGTTGGTATTCCTCGCGAGGAAAATTGAGTTTAGTTATCTACTTCTATGAGTACCGCGGCAATCAGTAGAAAATAGAACACTCAGAAGTTGTACAATAATGAACAAGAATATCAGAACATATTAATTATCTTTCATCATCATCATCATAGGGTGGCGTCATCGTGAACGATGGTAGACAGACAGTGGAGGAATAAATCAGCACTTCTACCACTGTATTTACAAGGAGGCTAATAATTGACAACGGCCCCCAGAACCAAGCCAATGTTGGTCTACTCCCTGTTTTTAGTCCCCCAGCCAGATTGCAGGTCCATACTCCCTGTTTTTAGTCCCCCAGCCAGACTGCTGGTCTACTCCCTGTTTATAGTCCCCCAGCCAGACTGCTGGTCTACTGCCTGTTTATAGTCTCCCAGCCAGACTGTCTTTTTTCTTTCACAGAACAAAAATTAAATCAAAATTAAATTATTTGGAAAGGTACGAGTATATGCGTTCGAACCTGTCAATGTAAAGGACTTGGATATAATTGAAAACTCTTTATTATAGAACTTTTATCATAGAGAAAATCTCAGATTCCTGCTGGTTTGTTATAGAGAACTGACTATATCGGTTGGGTGGAAGAGCTCACAGTGTGAGAATCCTGCCATTAAAGCCATAAAAAATAATAATTAGAAACCTATTTCTAATAATAGACTTTCTGCTCTGTCCCTTGGCTTCTATTATATCCGGATTCGACTGACCAAGATCTAGGCTTTTAGTTGTCAGCCTCTGTGGCGTAATTGTAATTGTAATTTATTTATTTGTACAAAATATCTTCTGATGTGGTACAAAGTCATACATAATATTAAATGGAAAATATAATATATAAAATTAATAATAATAATAAAATAATAATAATAATGGTTGAGACTACTGCCGGTAGTCCAGAGATTCCATGTTCGATTGGGGCAGACTTTTTGAAGAAAATTCTGTTCCCTTCAAACACGTGAGGCTGTCATTTCCGGCCCTACCCAGGCTGGGTGGGGTGAGTGTGGGTAGCTGGTACACTGAGAAAAAAAAACTATCGAGGACATCCTTGTTAGCTAGTAAGTTATCCTTAAACGAGGATGAATCATCCTTGTTAGCTAGTAAGTTATCCTGGATGAATGTCCTCGATAAAAAAAATTCTCAGTGTACGATTCCCGGCGAATGGAGTGTAAAACAATGGAGTGTAAAAACGAATAGAATCAACTGGTCACAATATTTATCCAAATAGAGGTCGGTGTGATAAATAATTGGTGTTTCTCTTGTAAAACTCCAACCAGTCTATAATAATAATAGGCTTTTAGTAATGTTGTGCTACCCACAAATCGTGTTTTAAGATATTGTTACTTAATCTCTTCCACACGAATAATTTAATGTTTACTTAGATTTTATTTATTTGACTAAAATTTACCTATTTGGTCAAATTCATATAGTTTGGGCAAATACAAAAAAAAATTGCCGCACGCGAATTTGATTTTGTGTCGTTTACAAATTGTCTCTGTTTCATTCAAATCGCTCACAGTTCGTTATAATTTTATGAACATTAGACAAGTCAAGATACATTGAGATGGTCAGGAACAGCCATAAACCGTCATTAAAATTGTTTTATTGCTTTCAAAACCAGGTCTGAGTTTAGGAGAGGCAAATGTGTGAGTAATATAAGAGAAGATTTGTGAGGAAAAAAAGTCAGGGCTGTACTTAGGATAGGTTTAGGGTAATAAAAAAACATTTTAGGAAAGGTTTAGGGTAATAATAAAAAAAAAACATTGAAAAATCAAGGGATTTGGCTTGCAAAAACATGCAAAATAAACTGAGGACTGATAGTCAAGTGGTTAACGCGCTAGTCTGGTAATCTAGGTAGTGTAGGGATCCGTTAGTTCGAATCCCACACATCAGTGCATGAATTTGTTCTCAGTAATTTGAGTTTGTGACCACATAATAATAAGACTCCGAGGGTTAAGTGGTAGAAAATGCTTTGAGCATTAACCTCGCTTGGTGGTTATATTCCACTAAAGAGTGTTATTATTATTATAAATCATTATTTTAGATCTAAATCATATTATTCATATTAGGAAACAAGTCAATGAATAATAATATAGGTTTTTTAACAATTTTATGACAGTTCCTTTTTTTGTTTGTTGATAATTTGGTAAAATTTTCAATATGAAAAGTTTCAAATGAAAAAAGTTCATCTCACATGAGGTTCCTTGTATTCTGTTGTTTTTGCCTCGAAATTTCGGGAGAAAAATAACGAGAATACTAAAGAAATTCAAAAGTGATTTTACGAAAGGAAAACAAAATTTTCCCAAGACAGAAAAAACCCTGGAAAGACAGAAGTTGTGAGTTTTCTGGAACCGTATAGTTGCTTTCCTCTGGGATTACGCCAGTGGAGGTTAGAGAGGTTTTTTTCACAGAATAAAAAAGAGAAAGTGGTCTGAAATTCCTTTTTTACTTTCCTTATCCTATAATTGGTTCTGAGGGCTTGGTTCTGGGGAACCTTGTCAATTATTAGCCTCCTTGTAATGACAGTGGTAGAAGTGCTGGGTCAGTACTCCATTGTCTGGCTACCATCGTTCACGATGACGCCACCCTATGATGATATCCTAGGTATAATAAGGAAAGTATTGTATTCGTCGAAAATTCGACCTATCTAGTTTTTGACATTTCTGGACGAATCACAGCTTCAGGATACCAAGAAAAAGTGTTTCAGCCATTGGTCCATATGTGTCTGTGTCTGTGAACAAAATATCTCGAGAACGGTAAGAGCTAGAGACTTGAAATTTGGTATGAAAGTTTATTTTATATATCACACGAAAGTTTATTTTATATATCACACGAACTTCTGTGATATATATAAACTAAACTTTGGTTGAAATCGGCGCATTCTGAGGCAGGGCCGCAAAAATCAGCCGCAAGGGCCGCTTCTTTGAATTGGTAAAGGATACAAAAAACGTTAGAGAATATTTTCCTAGTCAATTGTTTATGGGAAAGGAAAATTGTTTCAGTCAATTCTTTAATCACATCAGATGAACCCACAATCCCCCGTAAAATATTATACCCGTATTCAATGTACGTATATAAATGGACTATTGGAAATAGCCAAAATCATCAATCCAGTAAAAAAAGAAATCCAAGTCCCACTATATTTCTCCCTGTTCACCACTGATCGAGGGAACTTTTATGCTGCACAGTGTTAGTTGATGGGAAAATTTTCTATCGAGCTCAAACTTTGAAAAGCCCCCATTGCGTGTATTAAGCCTGGGAAAGTTTATTTATCCGGAGAGCTCCAGTGAGCTTATATGGGGAAAAGGAGACATATTTATGATATTCCACATACCAGAATCACTTATGTACAAACAGTCTAAATATATGAATAACGTACGTAGCTACACACGTCTATTTTATAAATGTATGTACAAGTAATTTATTATTATTAATAATCTTATCTTTCTACATTTCACTTCTATCCAGTTCTCTTTTATCCAGATTTCTCTTATATTCAGTTCTCTTATATCCAGGTTCCACTGTTTTACTTATCTTTCTAAATTTATATTTAGAACTTGTGTACCAAAGTCCACGACATAATTATTATCATGATGATGTGAGAAAAAAACTAATTAAATGGGAAATACAATTTTTATTCCTGAAATGTCTACGTAAAATAGAGTAGCTGCAGAATTTATTGTATCAATTAATTCTTTGTTCAAAGGATCTCACTTCTAGTCCAAAGAGGAAACAGTGTACTGAGCTCATTCCCTTCTACGCCAACCTTTGATGATGTGTACAACATTTATTATAATAAATATTCTATTAAAGTACTACAAGCAATTTAATTAAGCTCATAAATTGAAATTAGTACCCTTATTTGTACAAAGAATAATAACAAGGAAAATACCAACAAATGAAGCACAAGAACCGAGAAAATATCCACTATTAAAAATGAAAATGAACATACAAGTACAAGCACTCAGGAATAAACCAGTCATAACAGGAATAAACATGGGGAGCAATAGAACTTGTAGGAGCTTGTGAACGGGAGGAGTAAGCATCTCATGAGAACATGTTTCAATTAAGTTGAACAACCATGGAAATTGCCTGGAGTATAGAAAAATATACAGGGTGTGTTTTTATTGTTTGTACTGACAATTGTTTATATACAACTTCTCACTTTTCAGTCTATACTGACTGTGATACTGTTGCCCGCATACAAAACTCAAAAAGACACAGAATAAACACGGGATAAAATCAACAAGTAAGGGGGAACCGGATAGGTCAAAAACAAGAGCTCGCCCACATAATGTTGGATAGTAAAAATATAAATCAAGATTAATAAAAAAATTAGATGAACAAATACATCCCACTCCATTTGTTCTTGACACAAAAAAAAGAAAAACAAAAAAATAAGCATTTGAGCAAAAAATGAAGAAGGAGAAAAAAGAGAGGAACGAGATGACAGTAAGGAAATTGGGAGGCCTTTACTAGGGAAGGATATATATAGATAATGAAAATTTGAAAACAATCAAAACGAAGAATTAAAGGGACCAGAAATAAAAAGAGAAGGAAAAGGGAAATTGAGAACTAAAAAGAAATCGTGAGAGAGAGAAAGTGTGAGAGAAATAGACAAAAGAAATTGCGCAAAAGAGAGAGAAAATAAGGAAAATGAAATGGGCAGAGTAGGTTTAAGAAGGAGAAAGTAGATAATTTTGAGTAATACCGACCTACTTTGCAAAAAATATGTATTTTTTAATTTAAAAGAAGCTTCATGGAAGCTTTATTAATGGGAGGAAAAGAAGCAATCATGAGTGCCTAACGCAATCTTGAAATTTTCTTTATAGAAATGTTCTTCTTTCTAGATAAAGATATGAGAGAGAAAAAGAAAAAAGGACAAAGAAAGATAATATGAAAGAGAAGGGAAGTACAGAAACAAATGAAAAGAAAAGAGATAGAGAGATAACGGTGTGAGAAATAAAGAAGGAACGAGAAAGATAATAAGGAATATGAAGGCTTATAGAGAACAAAGAGAAAGATTTGGAAGAGGAAGAAGAGAGCTAAAACGTAAGAGAGAAAAAATTTAGATTGCAAAAAGAAAGTAAATTTGTTGAGAATATTATGGCAGTACCTTCATACTTTGCAAGAAATTTATTTTTAATTAAAAAGCTTCATGAAAAGAAAAGGTAATCTACAGTGCAGAGTGCCTACAGCTTTCCTGAAATTTTCATTATGTATAGAAGATCAAGAGAGAGAAAGAGATGGAATTTGTTTAATAATAATGAGGGCAGAGAGAGAGAGAGAGAGAGCTAGAGAAGGGGATATTAAAGATTGAGGGGAAGGGAAGAGAGAAGAAGAGATTCAACAAAAATTAAATGAGAGTGAAAAAGAAAGAGATGATAGATAATAATGAGACAGACAAAGAGAAAATAAATGAGATGAGAAAGGACTAAACATACACGAAAAGAGTTAAAAAGAGAGAGAGTGTGTGTGAGAGAGAGCGAGGAAAGAGAGAGAGAGAGATAGAGGAAAGAGAGAGAGAGAAAGAGAAAAAAGAAATGGAATTCGAGAAAAGAAGAAGAAGGTACAGAATAAATTTTAAATTCTATCTTGGCTAGCAAGAAACCCTATAGAAGTATACATATCATATGTATGACAAACTGGTGGAAAGTAAGATGAAAAAGAAACGGAAAATTGGAGCAGCCACTTCAGCAGAAAAACTGAGTGAGATGCAATATTCATCAGGTTTTCAGTAAGTTGCTGATTATGCACTCAGGTCCCAACAAGAGCAGTATGCTGACTTTGTTGCGTATTTATGAGTGTATGAATGTAGTTCAGTCAGAAATATGCTGACTTTGTGCTCCAGGAAATGAGAAAAGGCGAGTGGTTGGAATATAGTCAGTGCAGACTTAAAAGAGGCTAAGAAGGAATTGAGACATTTTTACTTCGCTTTCAACCGCATGGTCATATAACGACGAAAGGGCAACATCACAAACCTGCTACCCACATGAACCTCACCCAGCCTGGCTTGGGTCGGTGTGATATTAGCATCACGAAGTCTTCACCTCGCTGGAAGTTGAGTAACTTTGCAGACTTTTCATATGATTTGGGTAGAAACCTATTGCGACATATTGGCCACATGAAAATCAATTATGCAGAAATAATAATTATTATTTAATTTATTTATCACACAGTTTCAATTTTTTTTTTTTTTCACATAGTGACCCAAAATGATTCATATTAATTTATCGAGTACTTCTTATGTTATACACTTTTTTCTAATCCACCCAGTATCCTCCATTAGATTCATTAATTTATTGGATATGTCACACAGTTTGACTTATTTATGATAATTGTCATGTATTATTATATGTCATCTATGATCTGCAGTAAGTAGGAAGATAGCCACCACTTAGAAATGTCACTCTTGAGATTTAGAAGAATTTTTTCCAAATCCAAATATACCGGATGGTACTGTAAGAGCTTTTTATCAAAAATGGCAGTTAATATACCGGTATCTTTTGGTTATTCATTCGAATCCGGGATTTTTGAGGAATTAATCATTGTCAATATCCTAATCCAGAGGTCGCGGCTTTGAAACCCATAAAGGGTATGGTAGGTAATTTATCCTCCCATTTTGTAATTTCGATTATAAATTATATTTAACACGTGTTGATTTTACTGCTAGATAATGAGACTTGTTATTAGTCCAATAATCGGACAGTATATTTAAGGCAATTGTCTCATGCATTATAAATATTACTTCCCAGAAATTTCTAATATTAGAAATCGGAAGTATTTTTTGATGAATTTGTGTTGAAGTTTTATCATACATATCATAATTTAAGCACTTTTTCCTTATCCTGCAATAACATCCTACTACCTATAACTTATTTTGCCAATAATTCCGCCACTGATCACTACTGTACCTACAGCAGCAAGCAGATACTCAATTTTACTCAGCACGAGGTAAGAGTAACATCCAAAGTACAAAGCCGAAAAATTCCAAATCGGCCAGGAATTGAACCCACACGTCTCCTATACAACTGGAAAACGGAGACTCTCAAGGCCCCAATTATGAAGCAGGATATAATTAACTAATCCTAAACTATCCCTGAACACGCCCTCTGGTGGGAATTTCAAATTTCAACCAATCACAGCGCTTTTATATCAGCTGTTAAGTGATAGTGGCTTGGATTAACTGTACATATTATTATGCATAATAATATTTAATAATTAAAATACAAATTCATTGACTCCTAGATAAAACACCTCCCGCATATCCGCTGTCCTCTTCATTGTCCCCAACACACATTTTATTCTGATTTTATAATAATAATAATAATAATATCGCCTTATTTATACTGCCCGATTAAGACTCTTAAAGTCCCATTATTCCAGCAGTAAGCCCAAGACATATTATTATGTGGTAAAAATCCCAAGTGGGAGGATAACTTGTCATGTCCCGGGTGGGTTTCGAACCCACGACATCTGGATTCTCTGGATTCGCAGAGTGCCGCCTTTACCACTGAGCTACCGGGATATTATTGTCAATTCTATTCCACCCTGTTTTTATACATGATATACTAAAGATAAACACTCAAGACATACTTTGGTCTTACTGTTTTTTATGTAAGATAGCAGCTTTCAAGTTGTATAAGTTACGATTACAAAAGAATTTAATTTTACAATTAAGTATATAGATTATGTACATTAAATGTATATATCTACGAATATATGATTGGCTACAAATGTCACTTGGATTGGATTGGACAAAAAAGTTGTTCGCAATTCTGGCAAACTGTCAAATCGAAGAAAAAAAATATATACAGGGGAACAGGGTGGTCAATATTTTAACATTTTTTTTTAAACATTCTATACAGGGTGGGGCAAAAGTCTGGAAACCCCTGAATAACTTTCGAATGGCTTCTTCGGTAAAATTAAAATTTTGTATGGTAAACTGGGCTAATAAGACCTTCTTTTAGAGTGGGATAGATTTTTGTTACCGGCCTCCATGTTGGGGCCAGGGGGGCCAACTTCATTTTTTTAAATACGAACCCCCACCTTGCGATACATTTTTGGAAAGGTCTTTAAATAAGAAATACGTTGGTGCAAATTTTATTTTTTTAATATTAACTGTTTGCAAATGGCGTCCAACTTTGTGCATGCAGTAAAGTCTGGAAACCCCTGAATATCTTTTGAAAGGGCTTTCTTAGTAACTTTTAAAAATGTGCACGGTAAGTCGGGGTAATTAGACCTTTCCAAAACTGTATCGCAAGGTGGGGTTTCGTATTAAAAAAAATGAAGTTGGCGCCCCTGGCCCCGACATGGGGGCCGGTAACAAAAATCGACCCCACTCTAAAAGAAGGTCTTATTAGCCCGGTTTACCGTACAAAATTTTAATTTTACCGAAGAAGCCATTCGAAAGTTATTCAGGGGTTTCCAGACTTTTGCCCCACCCTGTATTTATTTAGTAACAATTCTGAATTTTTACAAAGGTTCTTTTCCTAAATCTAATGATAAAAGCTTCTAAGAGTCATTTGGATTAATAATGTATTTGAGTTTTCATTTGCATTCTTTAAAGCAGCTACTCATTTTTCCTCACGAGGTATGAGTGGACCCCGAACTGTGGATCGAACCCAGGTCACCATGCGTGATGCAATGCCTATCGCGCCAACTCACTCGGCCACGGTGACTACACACTAACACTAACAATTATCACTTACCTTCAAATCCATCCCAAGGTAAAAACTCTTTCGTTTGGTATTATTTAAAAATAAATTCTTTTTAACAAAAACACCTTCACTTTCGTTCAATTGAAGTCCTTGATATCGACTGGGGTCCTCCAAGGCCAGAATTCAAGAATCGATTCCAGATTTTGTAACCAAAAGGATTAACCCGATCGTCCTTTGAATTGGGCAATTGCGTCATTTTAGTGTTTACGTCCTGTGATCTTTTGTTTATTTCTTCGGTCTTTGTTTCCAAGAGGTCAATGATTCGGAGTGTGTATCCTTCCCCAGTTTGTTTATGTTTGTTGATTCTATTTACTCCTTTTCTTCATTTGGTGTTTCCTCTAAATAAAGCGAAGAGATATAATTTTAATTTTATTTTTAGCAATTTTATTTTTAGCAATTGTGTTTCGTGGCTATTCTTGGCCCCACTCAGGCTGTGTAAGGTTAATTTGAGTAGCAGATGTGTTCAACCCGTGGGTTCGAAATGAAACCCAGCCGGAACAAGCCTTGGGCTTATCACTGGAATAATGGGACTTTTTAGACATAATTGGGCAGTATAAAAGATGCGATGTTATTATAATTATATTATTTATTTAGACGCGCCAAGATATAATTATATTAATATATAATTATATTAATCAATCGAAAATTCGCATTGTATTGTCCACACTAGAGAGAGTACTGTGTGATGTCCCTATACCTTACATCTATTTGAATTATAAATATAATCTTTGTATTTATTAACTAGGAGATATTAATAGCGTCTTGTAGATACCAAAGGCTCTGGTGCTCATACTGCATTTCAAAGCTTTAAGTTCTGTCATAGGCTCGTTGAACACACTAGTTCTTTTAGTGAGGTAAGTACATTTTAGAATTTTAGATGATCACTCAAAATCGAATTCTCGAGATGCTGGCCTAAAGGATAACATTCAATTTAGACATTCTCAAAATGGTATCTATCACAGAAAAAAAAATGGAATATTTTACTCAACGTAAAGCCCTTTTTCTTTTTTTTTAAGTAGTCACTTGGGTTAGCGTAAGCATGCTCGGCTTGCACTCCAGATAGATATTGGATTAGACATTACGAGATAGATATTGGAATATGATGGTTGGTTGGAGATATTTATGATGCATCAGCATTAAGCGCGCGATTAGCTCAGTGGTTAAGCACTCGCTTGCCATGCGGAAGGTCCTGGGTTCGATCCCCCGTGCCGACAAAAATTTGTATTCTTAATTTGGTTACAATTGTTTGTAAGGGATACCTTCCGGTGCGCTCGTGTTGACCCAGCACCTAATTGGGAAGTATTGTGTCACTTCTCGCCCATCAGAGGGGAGGCATACTACGGGATGGGCAGGCTACAACACAGACCACAAGCGTCTACAGTAGCTCCTGTTTCATGGCTACGAAATAAAAAAGGCTGTGAAACACTCATCTTTTGAAAAAAAAAAAAAAAAAAAAAAAAAAAATTCTCGTAATGTCGATGCTACTCACTAAAAGTTGTGACATAATATAAAACAAATGACTAGCTCTTTTTTGAAGCCCTTTTCCCCCCTTCTCTTTAATATTAATGATAAATAAGAAATAATTTAAATTACTTAATATCAGACTTTTCTTGTTCTCTTTCATTATGTGTTATTTTATCTTTTGGGTAGGGAATTGATGGCGTATGTTTTATATCCGTGTCATTGACCCTAATCTAGCAAAGGTCATCAGAATTGTCTTCTTCTTCCTACTATCCTAATCCTATTTCATCTCCCTCTTTTTTACTTCTCCGTTTCTTGTCATACCCCTTATTCTAAATCATCTATTTTTAATTTAATCTACGACTCCCTCTCTTTCGACCTTAGTAGCTTCATAGATAAGGCGGCGGACCTGTAACCTGGTGGTTCGAGACCCATGTTAGGTGAAAATCTATTAGCAGCGTGTAGAGTTTGTGTAGTTGTGACATTACGAAAGTGAATAACGCACAAATAATATTGATGATAAATGTTAACCTTATTTTTACAATGTCCCTCTCTAATTTCTCTACCTTTAAATAATTTTCCTTTATTTTTTGTGAGTTGTCTTTCATCTTCAAACGAAGTAGACAGGTAGTGTATGTCTGTTCCGTTGCCAGTTGCCACAGATATTTTGTGCTAGACGAAAGCAAAAATATCTCAAGAATCAATCCCTATTAAAATGATGGCGCTACCAGAGAAAAGCCTCACAATTGACCGTATCTACACCATCATGGCTACAAACCTTAGACAAATCCAACCGATATATTATTGGTTATCTGGTAGCTCAATCCACAAGACAACCGTGCTGGACTCGTAATCTGGAGGTCGATGGTTCGTGGAAAATACAAAATACGTGAAATATGATAACTTTTTTTCAATTTTCATACAAATTTAGCCCTGTGACATACCCGGGGACTAGTGGATCGAATTATCAGGATTTGAGAGAATTCTTACAATGGATTGCGCAATGGTCTTTCAGAACACAAAGGTACTAAACCTAGCCTAGGTGGACTTCTTCCTGTCCCTCTAACCCTTTTCAGATAACAAAGGTTCTTGACCTTTGGGTAGTGAGTCTTACCCTCTGAGGTTGGGTTCTTTGGGTGGAATTCAAATTCAAGTCTCGGGTAGTTAACCCTTAAGCTTAACCTGTTCCGAATCTCAGTAGCTTGATCTTTAAGTTAATGAATGAATAAATTTATACAACAAGTTTGATCAAGGAAAAAAATTCGACCAATTTCTGAATATGTTTAAAATGTTAAAAAAAAGAAAGAAAAAATTGTCTTCAGCCAAACATAAAAATAAAATTCATACAATAATTATAAAAAAATAAATAAATACAACAAGTTTGATATGCAATATGTGTAAGTCTCATATCATGAATATATAATTTGTAATGAATGAACTATACAATTCACGATTCAACTGTTTTACTGCATGGAGTATTTTGAGTCTGAAAGCAAAGCGAATTTTTGTAAGGCAGGGTATTTGAATGAGAAGTCTCAATTTTTCCAGTTATTTTTAATTGAGCTTTTAACGTCGATTTTTGAACTTTAATCAACCCATTACTCTTGATTACCAGCGATGGTAGGTAATCAAGAGTAATGGGTTGATTAAAGTTCAAAAATCGACGTTAAAAGCTCAATTAAAAATAACTGGAAAAATTGAGACTTCTCATTCAAATACCCTGCCTTACAAAAATTCGCTTTGCTTTCAGACTCAAAATACTCCATGCAGTAAAACAGTTGAATCGTGAATTGTATAGTTCATTCATTACAAATTATATATTCATGATATGAGACTTACACATCCATTGCTGAGATATGAGACTTACCTAACATCGCTGGTAATCAAGATTCCTACTATAATCTCACAAAGCCTTGGCTTGGCTGAAATTTCCAATATGACAGTCTTTTTACTTGATAAGTATAGCAGATTGTTTCACATTACATTGAACTGTTTTGTTAAAAGTTTGTAGATCAATCGGGTTATTTATGGTAGCCAGACTTCCCTATGTACCATACCCCTCTACCAGATTAGTTATCTGGAACTCCGAAGGGCCAGATCAATATAGTGAGTAGAAAAGGGTTAAGAGTCTATGTATAAGATTATCAAACATTAACCCTTAATCCTTTGTTACAACAAACACCTTACAGCTATTTGATTAATTCTTGAATATTGATATCAATTGTCTATTGATCTATTGTATTGAGTTCATTCTTGTGTAATCTACCTCGATATTATAATGTACCTTGAAAATATAATGGGGTATCGATCAGGGCAAAGGATAGGTACCTACACTCTTCAGTTTAAGGTGGGGATATCAAGGATTTTTCCAAGGTCCTTAAAATCTATCCTGTAATAGGTATGATTTCAATGAGTTTTTTTTCAGTTTGGTTTTTGTATTTTGAGGAACTTTTTTTGTGAGTGTGTATTCTGTGTATTTATGAAATCAAATAATCGGTAGGTTTAAATAAATACTGTTTTTTTATAAATTTACTTTTAAGTAAAATTCAGATTGAACAGCTAATGAAATATACATAAATAAATATATTATTTGTATTGACAAGTGCAATAATAGTGAATATTAAATCGCAATACCTAAGATGTCGTATAATTATATAGGTATTCCATCTTCCATTATACTACACATAGTTACATACTTAATTAATTATGTATATTGGGTATATAAATATTTCCTTGGAAAAACACATTTTGTGTAGTGTCTTTTCTCTCTTTCTGCATTTTTTTTTTGCCCCTCTCGTATTACAGATCTTGAACAAAAAACGAACGGACGAGCCTACTTACAATATTTTAGGATCCAAAAATTAACTGGTACGGAGAAACAGTGAAAAGTTTATTGGTTTTCCTCTGATAGCTATGTATTTCTAGGTTCAAAGTCTCACGTTTCTGGTGTATACCAAACACGAAACCCAACCATTCTCGAAAATCAGTACCTATCAAATGAGGAAGTAGGCTTGTCAATAAAAAAAGTAGGTCTGAAATGAAATTTCAGAATTTTCTGCATGTTTTTTATGCAAATGGCAGAGTTTTTTTCACCTTTATTCATATAAAAGTTGATTTTCACCTAGAATTTACGCCCATAGATAGAAAAACACTGGATATTGCTCGTTTTTTTAGTGGGTATTATTCTAGGTAAGAACCAAGTATCTAGGTGCCTAGAATTCTCGCCCATGAAAAGGGCCCAAGGGTCACTGCATCAACTCTCTCTCTCTCTCTCTCTCTTTCTCTCTCTCTCTTTTCTCTCTCTCTCTATCTCTATCTCTCTTTTTTTTCTCTCTCTCTCTCTCTCTCTCTCTCTCTGCCCTGGAATCCTGGAAGAACTTTACAGTTCCCATTTTTTATCTCACTCCAACGCTTCTAATATTTTCTCGTGTAATATCTCCCGCTTTCCTGCTGTTATGCATCCTATATATTCTATATAAATATATATTATATATATAGGTTCATATCCCCCGGGTGGTAACGTATCCTGCGGCTTTCATGAAACTTTAATGAAAAATAAATTCACCCCAAGCTCTACCGGTAGCTATCGCTCTCATGGGCTCTCTCTTTTTTCTCTTTCTCTTCCGACAGCATTTTTTTTCTGTGTTTCTTTATTATATTTTTGTGTTTCTTGACTACCAGGTGCACTGGCAGTCAAGTGGTTAACGCGCTGGTCTAGTAATTCAGGCAGTGTAGAAATCCGTTGATTCGAATCCGTTTGTGACCACATAATAATAAGACTCTGAGGGTTAGGTGGTAGGTAGATAATGCTTGAGCATTATAAGCTCGCCTGGTGGTTACCTTCCACTAAAGAGTGTTATTATTATTATTTATCTCCATTTATTAATATTTCTTAACAAACATTTTCTTTTTGAGTTTTGTACACCTTTCTCTTACCTCTATCATATTTTCTTTTAAGGTAGCTAGATCTTTTCTTTTCTCATCTCTCCTTTTTCTTCTCTCCCTTTCTATTTCGTCAATCCTGTTTTTAAATTTTTTCTTTGGTCTTTGTTTTTGGCATTTTTATGGTACCTACTTCTTTTTGAGGAGTTTTTGTACACTTTTCTCTTTCCTCTATCATATATTTTCTTTGAAGGTACCTAGATACTAGATCTTTTCTTTTCTCATCTCTCCTTTTTCTTTTCTCCCTTTCTATATCGTCAGTCCTGTTCTTATAATTTTTCTTTGTTTTTTTTTTTTTTTTGGCATTTCTCTTTGACTTTCTTCATATAGTATACTAGCGGGCTGTCGCCCGCTTTGCGGGCCGAGGCATGGCCGTGAAAGCAAAAAATCCTTTTTCGCCAATGGCAGGTGTTGAAGTGGGAGTTTCGAAAAATCCCGTCTTATTGCACATCAAGACTATAAGACAAAGCTACCTACCAAATTTCAGCTTCCTAGGACTTACGGTTTGGGCTGTAGAGCGATGATCAGTCAGTGGTCAGTCAGTCAGTGACTTTGACATTTATACAGGGTGGGGCAAAAGTCTGGAAACCCCTGAATAACTTTCGAATGGCTTTTTTCAGTAAAATTAAAATTTTGTAAGGTAAACCGGGCTAATAAGACCTTCTTTTAAAGTGGGGTCGATTTTTGTTACCGGCCCCCATGTCGGGGCCAGGGGGGCCAACTTCATTTTTTTAAATACGAACCCCCACTTTGCGATACATTTTTGGAAAGTTCTTTAAATAAGAAATACATTGGTGCAAGTGTTATTTTTTTAATATTAACTGTTTGCAAATGGCGTCCAACTTTGTGTATGCAGTATAGTCTGGAAACCCCTGAATATCTTTTTAAAGGGCTTTTTCAGTAAATTTAAAACTGTGCACGGTAAGTCGGGGTAATTAGACCTTTCCAAAAATGTATCGCAAGGTGGGGTTTTGTATTAAAAAAATGAATTTGGCCTCCCTGGCCCCGACATGGGGGCCGGTAAAAAAAATAGGTACCATTCTAATATAAGGTCTAATTACCAAGGATCACTGTACATAATTTTAAATTTACTGAGAAAGCTCTTTCGAAAGATATTCAGGGGTTTCCAGACTTTACTGCATACACAAAGTTGGACGCAATTTTCAAACAGTTTATATTAAAAAAATAAAATTTGCACCAATGTATTTCTTATTTAAAGACCTTTTCAAAAATGTATCGCAAGGTGGGGGTTCGTATTTAAAAAAATGAAGTTGGCCCCCCTGGCCCCGACATGGGAGCCGGTAACAAAAATCGACCCCACTCTAAAAGAAGGTCTTATTACCCCGGTTTACCGTACAAAATTTTAATTTTACCGAAGAAGCCATTCGAAAGTTATTCAAGGGTTTCCAGACTTTTGCCCCACCCTGTATATTATTCGTTTTTGTTCAGTCATTTTATAATATTCTCAATTAAACCGTATCACTTTATTTATTTATTATCTAATGTTTCTCCTTGTTGTAGTTAGCTACCTTGTTTTTCATACATGTTTCTTTATCTTCAGTCCATATCCTTCAATCTTTCTCTCTTTTTCAATTTTCTATCAGATAACCTATACTGTTTTTCTTTTATTTCCCCCCGAAAATAAATTTAGTGATAATTATGATCATATATTTAGCTTTTACTTTCATTGTGCCCCTAGATAAAAATTTCAGTCAGTGATCTACCCCATTTTTTACTTTGTGGTACAAAAAATTAATATAAAATTCTCCTGCTGTGTGTACACAAGTATACAACACAAAAGTTAGGGTGTATTTGTATTATATTCTGAATAGATATAGCTATAAATCATGAGATTTTCCAATTGTTTCGCAATAGTCATCAAGTCATCATCAAAAAAAAAAAAAAAGAAACGATTTTCGCCACATTAATGCTGAAATTTCCTTCCTAAAATGAAGGACTATCTAGATATTCTAGATTATTTAAAAAAGTTTCTTTTACAGTAAAAGCGATAGAAAGCGAGAAAAATGAAGAAAGCGAGAAAAAAGAAAAATGAAGGATTCAATATAAAAAACCTTTTCCGATGTATTTCCAAAACTCTTTCTAAATCCCTTCAAGGGACCAATTTTTTCTCATCTTTTCCAATTTTTATCTAAATTGAGGTACACGATACAAAGATAAATAATATTGTGTACATAATATGTGTGTGTGTGTGTGTGTGTGTGAGAGAGAGAGAGAGAGAGAGAGAGAGAAACGATGATAAATAGGGAAGAGAAAGAAGAGAGAGGGTGAGATAGCTGCATGCATTTGAGAGAAAGAAAAAGAGGATAAGGGATAAAAGGGAAAAGAAAATGAGGCTTTGAATTCAGACAGAAAGAGGAAAGGAAAGGAAAGGGAGAGAGAGAGAGAGAGAGAGAGAGAGAGAGAGAGAGAGAGAGAAAAGGAAGGTAGAGAGAGATAGAAAGAGAGAAAATAGGTGTACAAATTTGGAGAAGAATAGGGAATGAGAATAATGCAGAAAGATATAGGGAAGGAGGGAGAGAGAAAAAGAGAAAGGAAGACTTAGAAAAAATCAGACTCCGAGAAAGAAATTAGGGAGGCAGATAGAGAGAGAGAAGATGAGAGAAAGAAAGAAGAAGAACGAGATAAAAAGAGAGAGAGAGAAAGGGAGAGAGGGAGGACAAGAGAAGTAGAGAGAGAGAGAGAGAGTGAAAGAGAGGGCGAAAAAGAGAGGGAGATGAAGAGAGAATGAAAGGAAGAAGGTATTAGATGAGAAGTAAGGAAACAACCAAAGGGATGTTACACTTTGTATCCTCTGCTCCTTATTTACAAAGTCAAGATAAAGTAAAAGAAGATCATTTTCTAGTTTCTTCTTCTTATTCTTCTGTTTCTTATTCTTTCTCTTCCATCAGCTCAAAATGTTGCTCATCTCTCGTCTCCGTCTTCCTTCATTTTCAATTTCTTTAAAAGTTTCCATCAGAATTTCCATCAAACTTTTTTTGTTTCAAATTTCGTAAATTTCCGCTTTCCATTTGCTTTCCTAATCTTTTTCCTTTCCAAAATTACAGTTCTTCCATTTTCATCATACGTCAAGCGTATACATAAAATCTCATGTTTGTTACATAATATCCATACATATCTATACAAAGCGTATACATAATATCTCAAGTTTGTCACTCAAAAAAGTACTCACATCCCAGCATATCATGGGATAAAAACTATGTATATTTTATAACAATATGACATGTAATATAATAACTATTACATACTACTTAATTCAAGTGATTTTTATATTAATCAATTCAATCAACTCTCATCCATCATTTCAGGTCATATTTTCATTGCCCCCACCCCCCTTTTTTTATAATTAGGTACCTACGAAACATGATCTTTCATAATATGGGTAAGGGTATGTACTGTATACCTACCAATAATTTTATTATTTATTTACACTTTATTAATAGGACATATTATTTACAACACAAATAATTACAAATTAAAATACAATATATGTAATAGAAGAAAAAAAAGGAAAAAAAAAAAAAATACATACATAATATGTATCCTAACTAAAGGGCGGGGTTATTGCCTTTAGTCATAAGTTAGCAGGGTGACTAATGTGACTATGTCTTATACATTTTTCAATGTCTTTTAAACTAAAAGATATACTATACTATTAAAAATGAGAATTGTTTCACTGAAGTGTACATTTTTTCATCATTATATGTTTTGAATAAGGAAGCAATAAAGAAATTCCTGCTCAAAGTTCGATTCACGCAACTAAAGTACCCCCATCTTTTGATTCATATTAAACAATAGAATAATATCAACTTTGTAGCAGGAAATCGAAAAACAATTCACTCTTCTCTCCACCCCTATTTTTTTTTCTTTTCCTCCTCCTCCTCCTCTTCCTCCTCCTCCTCCTCCTCCTCCAACTCCTTCTTCTCCCCTTTCTTTTCTTCTTTCCAAGGTGTTGTGTCACAATAACCTTGCAATTTTTTTGGCACAGGACGAACTAGAATCCTAGATATTTCGAAGATCTACATTTGAGTTTCTTTTCAAGCTCCATTCATTCCAACCTCCATGGGGGACTACAACAGGGAGTAGACTAGCAGTCTGGCTGAGGGACTATAAACAAGGAGTAGATCAGCAGTCTGGCTGAGGGACTATAAATAGGGAGTAGACTAGCAGTCTAGCTGAGGGACTATAAACAAGGAGTAGATCAGCAGTCTGGCTGAGGGACTATAAATAGGGAGTAGACTAGCAGTCTAGCTGAGGGACTATAAACAAGGAGTAGATCAGCAGTCTGGCTGAGGGACTATAAATAGGGAGTAGACTAGCAGTCTAGCTGAGGGACTATAAACAAGGAGTAGATCAGCAGTCTGGCTGAGGGACTATAAATAGGGAGTAGACTAGCAGTCTAGCTGAGGGACTATAAACAAGGAGTAGATCAGCAGTCTGGCTGAGGGACTATAAATAGGGAGTAGACTAGCAGTCTAGCTGAGGGACTATAAACAAGGAGTAGATCAGCAGTCTGGCTGAGGGACTATAAATAGGGAGTAGACTAGCAGTCTAGCTGAGGGACTATAAACAAGGAGTAGATCAGCAGTCTGGCTGAGGGACTATAAATAGGGAGTAGACTAGCAGTCTAGCTGAGGGACTATAAACAAGGAGTAGATCAGCAGTCTGGCTGAGGGACTATAAACAGGAAGTAGACCAGCAGTCTGGCTGGGGGACAATAAACAGCTAGTAGACCAGCATTGACTTGGTTCTGGGGGCCCTTGTCAATTATTAGCCTCCTTGTAAAGACAGTGGTAGAAGTGCTGAGTCATTCCTCCACTGTCTGGCTACCATCGTTCACAATGACGCCACCCTATAATGATGATGGCTTATGTTTTAAGCAATTCTTTCTCTTTGTCTTAATTTCATAAACAATCTAAAAAGGATCTTTAGATTTTAAGTTCCTGATGTTCATATATAGATTTTTTGCGTTTAGATAACAAGAGGTTTTTTAGATATATAATACTAAAATTATTAAACTACATTATTTCACTTTATGTGGTGTCTTTGAAATAAGTTGCAATCTTTTGTACACACATTATATTTGACAGTAAAAATAAACGATAGGCTAATAATGCCTTCATAAAACACTCCCTCCACGACATTTTTACGCATATTTTTATCCTATGACGAACCTCGCTGAATTTTTAATCCCAAAAGTAAACAACTTTCAAAGGCGCAAGCAAAAATTTACAAACAATATTCATAAAAAATATGAAGGTACTTTTTATATATGGAATATCTCTAAAACCCCCCATGAAAAGGGTTGTGGGAGATGAGTTTTACAGTAATGATGTTTGCCTATGGCGTGGCGGTACGCTTGCAGGAAATACGCTTAACAAACTTATATTACTTTTTTTATGCATTTACATTTATTTTATGTATACCATACTAGCATTGCTAGTTCCTTATGTATATTGTATAGTACCTAGTTTAGTAGATATCTATATAATATTGTTTCTTTAAAGCCAGGATAAATTTTCATGCAGTTTGTGGCATATTTTTTACGCTTTTAAATGTGCCCCCGAGCTTTGATGAGACAAATATGCTGAAAGGTTGGATGATTGCACCTTTTTAGTTTTTGTTTGTTTGAATTTTTAATACCTCAGCTCAAACCTAGCACCTCTCTGTCTGGACCGAAGCTGATAAGCCTGATAGATGAGTGTTTTTTAATGTCAAACTTTACAGAAATTGTCTTGGAAAGACTGATGAATGAGTGTTTTTTAATGTCAAATTAACAGGAATAATCTATGTACATACATACAGAAATTATGTAATAAGTATAAGTTTCGTACTTACCTGTACTCTTGATTTATGTACTTTACATTTACGTAGGTATTAGGTATGTATCAATAAAGTACATAATCCACATGATCATCCAGCCCGGTTCAACTCCTTGCATGAAATACTCGAGTCTAATAATAATAATATTCAATAATAATAATAATATTCCCCACCTTCAGCACAAGATTTTTTATCTTTTGAAGGTGGGTATACCCTCATTGTTTGTTGAAGATGTTATTGTGAAATATAAATACATGGAAACTTTTAAAAAAAAAAAACATCATAAACCTCCCATGAATTTTTAAACATGAAAGACCAAATTTTGGACCCTCATGCCTTAATGGACCCTATCACCTCTCACCTCATACATGTAGAAAAGTTCCATACTCCCACACGAGTACCAGATGTCACCAAGAATAAGTGACTGAAAATACTCAAATATATAAAGTCCAAAACCCGAAGTATTTCTGACATATTGTTCTGGGTGCTTTACAAATTACAACGTGCAGCGGTGGGACCCAGGATAAGATATTAGAGGTATATGAATATAATAGAGGTATATGAATATTAATAAGTTTAATAAAAGAACTAAAGTTATCATATTATTCGTGTTAATCACAGTGGTGACATCAAACTTACTCAAAGCCTTCATATTTTTTTAAAAAATTATTTACACTTTACTTTTCTATACAAAACAATCAACAATAAATTATAAACAGAGATAAACATTTTTAACGTCATACTAGGGACACGAACCAACGACCTCAGGTTACGAGGTAATTTTGCTATTGGCTTAATTTCTGGTGAACAGATATGGCTCATAATTTATTGTCCCTACTCAGGCTGAGTGAGGTTCATTGTGTGCCCAGCAACTGGTGGATCAGGATACCTACCTGTACAGCGAATAAACAAATAAGTAGATATACTCGTACGCATGCATGCATATACATGTGACATTTAGCAAATTAAAAATGTCTTTAAATTAATAATTGATGAAAATCTTGTAAAACAAGAATAAATTGGTCTGTTTAGCTAAAAAACATTAGGGAGGACTGGCTAATGCCTTAAATCTTTCCGTATCCTCCAATACAATTTGTGTTTCAGATACCTTTTTCTGTAATGAACATGTTCAAAACAACCAGGCAAAAAAGTTCGAAATTTTCCCACAAAATAAATTGAAATAGGTAATTCCAAAATGTTTTTTTTTTATCCTGGAATCCTGATCAATTATCTAATATCATTGATCTTGAAAATAACTCGACTTTGGGCAAATACCTTTACATAGTTAAAGACCCTACGTTCAAGATTGTACTCTCAGAATCCGATTAGAATGGTATGTAAATTCATTTCAATTATCCATTTTTATTTTTATTTTATGCTAAATTTGGTTGTTTTTGCTTAAACATGACCTTTTAGTTTACATCTGACTTGAAGATTTTCAACATAATTAAAATGGATCGAAATATTTTGAGGTTTCTGACTTTTAATTGAAACATTAAGACAAAAAAATTCACCAATTTGAGTGACCCAAACAATTTGATTTATTTTCTGAAAGTCTCATTCACATAAATACATAACTTGTGATCCTTTTTTCATAAATAAATTAAATTTTATTTTAGATATCTCTAATCAGAAGTTTGGATTTTACATACCAAACTAATTTACAACTGAAAAAGATTACCAACAAATACTCTTTTAGATAAAGATACATTTTCCATTTAAATTGTACGTACATATATTATATTAAAAGTATTATTTGCGATGGGATTTGGGAAGGAAAAGAAAAAAGGAATTTCTAGTGTGTAAACAAGTTTTTCTATCATTTATATTGTTAGTTTCTCACAAAGAATTATTTTAAATAGTAATTACAACTAAAAGGTGCAATTAAGCTATGGTTACTTAATTATCACGTTGAAAAACTTTAACTCTCCGATTTTTAGGTGGAGTCTATTTGTATAGAGATATACTAATACATACATACAAAAACGTATGGAAACAACATAAGATGATGTTACATCTGATCAGAACAATCTTAATTCATCGCGCGCGATTAGCTCAGTGGTTAAGCAGTCGCTTGCCATGAGGAAGGTTCCGGGTTCGATCCCCCGTGTATACAATACAAAAATTGTATTCCTAATTTAGTTACAGTTGTTTGTAAGAGATACCTTCCGGTGCGCTCGTGTTGGCCCAGCACCTATTTGGGAAGTATTGTGTCACTTTTCGCCCATCAGAGGGGAGGCATACTACGGGATGGGCAGGCTACAACACAGACCACAAGCGTCTACAGTAGCTCCTGTTTCATGGCTACGAAATAAAAATGACTGTGAAACACTGATCTTAAAAAAATATAGATAATACATAGATATTGTGTACTGTATATCCATTGTACTACATTCTTATAATGTACACTTATCTATCTACCAATATGGCCATACTTATATACTTGGGAAGTATACTCAGAAAATTTACATAAACATAAAAAACTCACGGGTAAATTTATTAGAGATATTTGAAATCAGAAGTGAGAGTAGAGTTTAAAAAAAATGACAGAAAAAAAAAGAGTTAAAAAATGACAAAATGAAATCTTTTCCCGTGTTCTTCATTAAAGTCTGAGATATTTCAGAAGAAAAAAATCGTATTTTGAAATTTATTAATTCCTCGGAGAGTCTTCTTGGTCAAACGGTTTGACAGCTGGTATAAAAATGAACAGTTTATGGCGCTGAGTCTTTGGGTTGACGGGTTGGAGGTTGAACCTCTGAGGTGGCATTGCCGAGAGAAGTGTCCGGTTTTAGGAGTGGTCTTCAAGTGGTTCCTGAGATGTGGTCGTTCTCTGAGACTTCTGAATTTTTGTAGTTGACTGTATACGTTGATTGTATACGCTTGTAAGTCTGGCTGGGGGACTACAAATAGGGAGTAGACCAGCAGTCTGGCTGAGGGACTATAAACAGGGAGTGAACCAGCAGTCTGGCTGGGGGACTATAAACAGGGAGTAGAACGCAGCAGTCTGGCTGGGGGACTATGAACAGGGAGTAGAACGCAGCAGTCTGGCTGGGGTACTATAAACAGAGAGTAGACCAGCAGTCTGGCTGGGGGACTATAAGCAGGGAGTAGACCAGCATTGGCTTGGTTCTGGGGGCCCTTGTCAATTATCAGCCTCCTTGTAAAGACAGTGGTAGAAGTTCTGAATCATTCTTCCACTGTCTGGCTACCATCGTTCACGATGACGCCACCCTATGATGATGATGAATAATTAATTCATTAGGTTTGA
Organism: Bactericera cockerelli; assembly: GCA_024516035.1. Classification (NCBI taxonomy): domain Eukaryota; kingdom Metazoa; phylum Arthropoda; class Insecta; order Hemiptera; family Triozidae; genus Bactericera; species Bactericera cockerelli. Next base: position 9,057,678 of record CM044961.1, on the reverse strand, counting down.
CAGACATACAGTCATATAGACAAAGTTAAAACAAAAACTCACTTGGTGAGGTCGCTTCGCTCCCTCACTGTGTTCGGTTAATTAAGTCATTAGCGTATTTTTTGATAATGTGATATAATTGCAGAGAATTGCAGATTGATAGCCAAGTTTGCCAGAAATCTCTGAGGAAGAAATCTGTTACATTCAAAGCAAAAAACCAGGTGGAGCCATTTATTTCACTGATTTGACAGCAAAATATAGAATTTACATGAGAAATTCGTCCACTAAGGTGTCAAATAGATAAATACGGTCCCTAGAATAGATCTTACGGAACGCCGCACAATATTGTCTGTCCCGGTAGCTCAGTGGTAAAGGTGGCACTCTGTGAATCCAGAGATTAAAGAGGTCATGGGTTCGAAACCCGGCCGAGACATGTTATACTCCCATTTGGGATTTTTACCACATAATAATATGTCTTGGGTTTACTGCTGGAATAATGGGATTTTGATAGTCCTACTCGTACAGTATAAATAAGGCGATATTATTATTATTAATGCAACTTTGAGAACAACTGCATCAAAGTATTCAATATCGACTACTTCTTGTGGAAGGATAAGATGAGCGACGCAGAGTTCATGCATGGAAACTATTTCCCCGCGTTTATCGGATCTTGTTTCCTCGCATCTATCGGACCAAGTAGAATAGATAAGTTGTACAACTCTAGAATTTATGTCAGCACTCAGCTGTACCACATATGAGTTCAATTAACTACTATTACCGGTAGCTCAGTGATTCCAGAGGTCGTGGGTTCGAAACCCAACCGGGACATGACAAGTTATCCTCCCATTTGGGATTTTTACCACATAATAATATGTCTTGAGCTTACTGTTGGAATAATGGGACTTTAGTAGTCTCAATCAGGCAGTATAAATAAGGCGATATTATTGTTATTACAGCCAAATCGGGTTATAAGAGAACCCAATAAGGGACCAAATTTTTTTTCTCGTATATACAGGTTTTTTCTAGGTATATGTATCCAGTTCTCTATATCCACAGGTTCGATTCCATTTCGCTGATGCTTGGAATAAAACTTACGTCATATATATTTTTTGAACATCTTACAAATAAAAGATTTCTTCCAATTTTTCAGAAATTGGAAGAGTTCCTCTAATACTCACAGCATTACGTCTCTGTATAGCAATTGCAATACGCTGAATGAGGTAATGCCGTGATCGGTTGTCTCCGGACACGGTATTATATTATAATACATATATTATAATGTAGTTATTATTTTATTGTGTTTTTAAACATTAATTGATTGATTTTTCTTCTTTTTTCTTATACATACATATTTTAAACATATTCAGAAAATTGTCTAATTTTTTTTCTTAATCAGCTAATTCTCAGGTCTATAACTCTAATGATTGAGAACTAAGGTAGTTGATTAAATTAATATCTATCACATCCCACATATCGGTACCATAGAAATTCAAAATTTGTTTGTTCCCTTTCCAATACTTTCCAAATGAAACAAAATTATCTACGCTAGAGATTTCTTCTCATATTTTTCTTTCCCTTCCTCTTCCTCCCATCTGTCCATGAATTTCTCAGAGTAGGTAATGTTCCAGAAACCCAAAAGGACATAAAGACTCTAATGACAGCCCAATTTGCCATTTTCCTTTTCGCCGAATTAACTTCTGGGTTAGAAAGCGCTTTCTTTTCCTCCAGTTTAATTTTATAAAATAAAATAGAAAAGATCTGAGCCATGAGTGAGCAGAAAATTTTCCGGAATTCTCTTTTGTTTTCTTTTGTTTGTATTAAAATAAATTTTCACAAATGACATTTTCCTTTTTTTTTGGTTTGGTGAAGTGGACAAAATATAGGACCCACAATGTTTTCATACCGATCTATAAAGAGCTTGAGTATCAGACGATAGATTGTTCTTAAGTATCCTTGTGTATATAATATTAGCTAATAGATTAATTAAAAAACTTATTTTAAATTCAAAATATAAAACTAGTAATTTATACTTATTTTTTTGTTCATACACAGTGAAAATTGGTGGCTGTATAATGAGTTATTGTCTATGAGTGATATGACAATACATAATAAATAATAATAATAATAATAATATCGCCTTATTTATACTGCCCGATAAGGACTATTAAAGTCCCAATATTCCAGCAGTAGGCCCAAGACATATTATTATGTGGTAAAAATCCCAAATGGGAGGATAACTTGTCATACCCCGGCTGGGTTTCGAACCCACGACCTCTGGAACCTGTGGATTCACAGAGTGCCGCCTTTACCACTGAGCTACCGGGACAGATTATGCTGACACTAAACAAACGCAAATAGCTAATTACAGAGAACAAATTCCTTAACTGATTTCTTTTTACTAGCTAATTGTCTTATAATAATATTATGTTCTATTAGTTCAGTTAACACTAGTGGAAATGCAATAATTATCTTCTCTACAGTAAAACATAATGCTTTTCAAAGGTTATTTTGACCCGGAATCGCTTTCGCATTACATCAGAGCACTTTACATCTACACATACAATTATACATCCATAGCTTTTCGGAAACGAAAAAATTCAGTCGGCATTTTCTGCTTCAGCCGGGATTCGAACACGCAACCTCCGGGTCAGTAAACAATGCTCTTAACCACTGAGCCACGGAGGTCGGCAAAAAGATATTGTGCCCTACATTTAGTCCACCTGACTTCACTACTCTATTTTTCATTAGTTTAAACGTACCATGTTAATTCTAAATTTCTTTTCTTTTATTTAACTAAACAAAGAAAGCTCTATTTCCTTTGAAAGAGAAAATCGTCATCAGCATTGAATGAAATTTGTGCTGAGTGCTGTGGAAAATTGCTATCCCTCTGTCTCTCACAGGCAAATGAGAAAAATGATGAGTGCCAACTTGCTTTCTATGGTAGACTGGATGCCAGAACTGTATAGCGTGGGGATTTTGCGTTCCATTTTTCCATTAAAAGTTAATACGTCATGGGCTTACTGCTGGAATAATGGTCTGTCCCGGTAGCTCAGTTGTAAAGACGGCACTGTGTGAAACCAGAGATTGCAGAGGTCGCGGGTTCGAAACCCAGCCGGGACAAGACAAGTCATCCTCCCACTTGGGATTTTGACCAACATAATAATACGTCTTGGGCTTACTGCTGGAATAATGGGACTGAATAGTCCTAATCAGGCAGTATAAATAAGGTGATGTTATTATTATTATTAAAGCTAAATCTATACTTAGGGAGAAAATAATAATAAACGTTTTTGTGATATTTTTGTGGCGCTAAGTTTCGGACTGCGCACTGTCTCAGATGGGGAAAACCGATGCTTAGCAATGACTTAAGTTATCGATTTTTGTCTATTCATTTCGCTCTTCATTTCGACTTTATCCACTTTATTCAGGCTTTAGATTATTATCTAAATCAGATGATGATGATGATGATTTCGATATGAAGGAGGATGAGATAGATAGAGAGAAAGAGAAGTAAAGAATAGAAAATATTTTCCTGACACAAAAAAATTTGAACAGAAAATATCTTGAGAAAATTTTGGAATCTTCTTCAGGGTAGAAAACTTTTTCTTTTGCAAGAAAAATGTGATCAAACTTTAAGGCAAGTTTCATCATTTTACCCAAGTATTTGTCTGAAATATTAAGTAGCTTCAAAGCTGCCTTTTTCGTTTATTCTTCTCCTCCTTCTCCTCCTCCTCTTCCTCTTCTCCTTCTCCTTCCTTTCCTTCCTCTTCCTTCTCATCCTCCTCTTTCTACTCCTCCTTCTTTTCTTTCTTTCTCTCATTCTCTCCTTCTCTCTCTCTCTTTCTTTCTTACTCTCTCTTCTCTTCCTGCTCCTCTCTCTCTCTTTCTCTCTCTCTCTCCTTCTTACTCTCCATCCTCTTTCTGCTACTCTCTCTTTCTGTTTCTCTCTCTGTCTCTTTCTATCTCTCTCTCCCTCTCTCTTTCTCCCTCCTTTTATCTTTCTCTCTCTCTCTATTACTATCTCTCTCTCCCTCTCCCTCTCTCTCCTTCCCAGGCATCATCATCCACTTCTTCTTCTTCTTTTTTATAATAGAAACTCTCATGAAACAAACTTTTGAAGCTGCGCTGTTTTTATCCAGCCAATATCTGGGAGATTACATTTTGAATACACAATGAGAAGAAGAAGGCTTAGAGTCCTTATTTGCAGGCAAATCAAAAACCTTTCCTCTGATGTAGAGTCTCAAGAAGTCAAGACCTTGACAGCTGTGCCTCTCAATGTATTTGATCAGTTCACTGCTATTCCCTAAAGCCCCCCCCCCCCCCCCGCGCCAAAAAAGGAAAATATTCACCCTTCTATTATTTCATTACTAGCAGCTGATGATCGTTTTCATGGCACGAAATTCTCACCAATCACTATTCTGGAAGAAAAGTTTCCAAAAAGCTCTCACATCGAAAAACACATGTTCCAAATGACGAACATTACACGAGACAAGCTTTTAAGAGGCAGGTAGATCTTTCAAAGATACTTTTGAACTTATATGTATACAGTTATACACTTATACAGTATCTATACACCATAATATATACTTGGGTATATTACAAGTATATGTATATTTCTTATATGCACCTGATGCCTGATACCATACAAATACACTAGAAAGTATTTATACAGGGTGTCCCGTATACAGATGCAAATATTTTGAGGGTAGGTTCAGCCCACCGTGGACTATCATATGAGCGAAACTTGCAGTGGGGCATTTTGCTTCGTTAAAGAGTTATGGCCAAATCCCTGTTTTTCCCACAGGTCTAGAGGTCACTTAGATCGATGCACGTTTTGAAAGAAATGGTAGCCAGTAAGTAATTTTTGACTTCATGTATGGATAGTCATGCATATTTCCCTTGAAATGCAGTTGGTTGCATGAAAAAATATTGAAAGACCAGAGAGATATTTAATCATAAGTTCAATACTTTTCTAAAATTTGATTTTTCCCTGTTTTCCCTTTCGTGAATTTAGAGTACTTCTACAATTGCAATTCTGCGTATCACTAGGTAAAAAAATACCCTTTGTTATTTTGTTTCAATAAATACAAAGTTCTTTCAGACGCGTGAAGGAACGAATGAGATACGCCTTATCAAACGGCACCAGAAGGAGAGAAACACATCTTTCAAATTTTGAATCTGGGCGCTATTGCATTTTGAAGAACACTCGATGCCTGAAGCGGTCTGTGTGACTATTTTTGTTTCAACTGCAAGTTATAAATGAAAATTTTCTGAGTACAATTAGTTCTATTAACTAACTATATCAATCAAATCTAATAGTTCTGTTAAAATAACAAGGCGATCAATTTGTTCGGTGGAAGAGAAAGCCACAAGCTTTAAACCTCGCCCTTGGTTCGCTATACATATTCTTTTGGGTTCTTTTCATTTCATGTCCTATGTTGCAGAATGTATCATGTTTGTAGTTTATCAATAAACTACAAACATGTATCACTGTATCACCACCCTTGATCAGTCTTTGTTTATATTTATTTCACAAATTGTTACCATGTTCATTGTAAAAAAAAAAAAAAAAAAAAATGTAAATAAAGCTTGGTCCAATTGTTTATAAAATAAAAATAAAGTATTAATAATAATAACCTTAAGGTTGGATGTTCGAGTTTTACCCAAGGTTAATTTTCGGCACTATTTGTTATGTTTTTGATATCATGATTGTGATAAACACAAAAATGATATTTTTAATTTTACTTCTAAAAATAAAATCATAATTTTTGTTGGTAGCGCAGAGTCTTTCTCCATGTGTATTCTTTTTCCATAATTACACCACTGGTTGCTGCTTTCGTTGCAGCCTCTCTCATTTTTCCTCATGATAAACCTGTGACCCCGTAACCCCATTCACATAAAAATTCACACCGACCGACCACTGTGAATGATCAATTTCCCTCTGTTAAACATCCCAGGGCAGTGTATTTATACCTCAAATTACGCGCCAATTCTGTTAAAATTCAGCCAACTTTGAATTTTCCATCATGATTCAGAAGTGTTTTTTGAGCTTTGTGTGTACTGCGTTCCATGATCTTTAAAGTAATATAAATGAGCTTTCTTTTTTATAAAATTAAACATAATAGGGTATTTTTTTAACTAGTGATACGCAGAATTGCAATTGTAGAAGTACTCTAAATTCACGAAAGGGAAAACAGGGAAAAATCAAATTTTAGAAAAGTATTGAACTTATGATTAAATATCTCTGTGGTCTTTCAATATTTTTTTATGCAACCAACTGCATTTCAAAGGAAATATGCATGACTATCCATACATGAAGTCAAAAATTACTTACTGGCTATCATTTCTTTAAAAACGTGCATCGATCCAAGTGACCTCTAGACCTGTGGGAAAAACAGGGATTTGGCCATAACTCTTTAACGAAGCAAAATGCCCCACTGCAAGTTTCGCTCATATGATAGTCCACGGTGGGCTGAACCTACCCTCAAAATATTTGCATCTGTATACGGGACACCCTGTATAGAAAAGTAAATACATTTCATATACACCTGATACTTTCTCATGTACATTTTATAAAGATTGTAAATACAACAGTAACATATACATTCAAGAGATAGTCCAATATATTTCCTAACCTACACTTCAGGCTCGGATGGTGCTAAGAAGCTGCGGTACTACAGCACTCCAGACGAAAAAGAGAGAGGATTTTTTCGTACACAATGAAAATTACCACACATTTCTAGAATAATTATTGTATAACTTTAACTAGTATAATAAAATTGGGCATGGTTAACAAACTCAAATTCTTTAGATACTGAAAGAGAGACTCTTTTAATCCCATTTTAGCCAAGTTTATGGGGCAGCAGCCCCAAAACTTTTTCCCACCTTCCGCGCCTGCATTACTCTGTATACCTATACAGTCATATTTTACACATACCCACATGTTTGAGTGAGGACAAATTTGTTGACTTTGAAAAAGGGATGGGCTGCTGTTGGAGCCTTTTACACAAATGAAAGTTGTCTAAACACAGCTGAGCCACAAGAGCTTTCTACAAGTTTGTTTCTGAAAGATCCTTTCATTTTCGTTATAGAAACTTTTTTGTTTTTTTTTTTTCATTTTCTTTCATTTTCCTTAGAAAAGTATCTTAATCTTCATGTTATTTTGCAATATTATAACAACAATATTCGTTTTTTTTTTTTTAATTTACTTTACTTCCGGGAAATTTCTAATATTAAAAATCGTATATGTATAAATGTTGTGTTGGTTTTGTAAAAAAAAAAAGTATTATTTTGCTCCGATTTCATTCATATTTCTGGATTCATATATCATTCATACATTTTTTCACATTTCTGGACCGTCGAATATGACCATGTAGTTGAAAAGACATTAAAACCCAAAAAAAAAAAAAAAATCAAAACTAGCGTCTATTGACAAGGAAACTGGACATCCTGTATAAAATAAGTGGCTGATTTGTATTCATCGTGTATCCAGTCATTCTAGTGAACTAGTCATGTCGAACGAAAATGAAAGAGATAAAGAATAGAATATATACTGGAATTGTGATGGAGGGAGAGGGAGAGAGAGAGAGAGAGAGAGAGAGAGAGAGAGAGAGAGAGAGAGAGAGAGAGAGAGAGAGTGAGAGAGAGAGAGAGAGAAAAAAAGGATAAATTCCAATCAAAAGGAAATATGTAATTCCAATCCCTTCCTCTGTAGAGAATATAACTCACCCGAATAAAGTCTTCCACCATTAGATATTTAATATAAACTAAAACTAAATGTGTCACCATGCTTTGTGAAGGGAATATCTTATTTTTTCTTTTAAATGTAAATCTAGAAGATTTTTTGTTTTAATGTAAATCCAGAAGACATGGTCCTGATAAAGAAAAAACATTGTAAATATACCTATATGTATATGTATACCTAAGACGTACACATAGGTGGTAAATATAGTAGGAGATAATTTTATTTTAGCGCGTGATTTAGCTCCTTGGTTACTACCCGTTTCAGCTCAGTGGTAAGTTCCTTGGTTGCGGATAGTCCCGTGTTCGAATACCATCAGAGAAAACGAAATTCACAACTACTCAAACTCGCTATAACCTATACTGAACTTGGGACTTGTACCACCGACCTTCAGGTTACAAGCCCGCCGCCTTATCGATCAAGCTACTTGACGACCATTCTCATCATGAGGCTGCTATTACAGAGGGACGAGAAGAAGAAATACAAACACATCCAGACACAACGTAGCAAAAGAAATGGGTAAGTGGGATAGAGTGGAAGCATTGTTGCCAATATAAAAGAAATGAAAAATGTAGGAGATATACAAGGAGAGATTGCAGGATAAGATTGGAATTTAGATTTCCAGTGGCGGGTGTTAAGGGGTTGAAAATATTATGGGAAGAAGGGAAGAAACAAAAGAGGGAAGAATAATATTAAGACGAAAAAAAAATTATATTTTCATAATACCGTCAAACCTGCAGGATACCTATATGAGAACAATTTTCACGTCCAGTTTACCTCTCTAAGAGCTAAAATAAACTCTTTATAAGAGAACCTGGATATAAGAGAAGAATTTCCATGTCAAATTTAGGTACCTCTCTATAAGGAAAAATAAGATCTTGTAAAGAGAATCTTGAATATATGATTTGTGCCCTTCAAGAGGGGCGACACAGCATACCCTGCCGGGAAGTCCCGCATATCCTTCAGCACTAGTGCTTTGCTGAAGGAATCTTATAAGATTTTCCCCCTCAAAAAAAAAAAAAAAAAAAAAATGTGTAATGTATAAAATATTTAGAGGATGTGCCAAAAGTACCACTTGATGCTTTTATTATTATTATTACTATTACTTTACACTTAATAAAAAAAGTATTTATAATATATAAGCAGAAAATTACAAATGAATATACAAAAGCGGAAACAATATAAAAAGAAAAACAGGAAAAATGGTATAATAATAATAATAGAAAATCTTATAAGGGCAAAGTTTTATAAGTAAAGCTATTAAGCCCAGAACTTAATGGTCCATGTCTTATCTAAAGGGTTGGGTCATTGCCTTTGGCCATACTTTCCGCCCAACCCTTATGAATTTTTAGTGATGAACTAATGTATTGTGTTTTTTAGTGATGAACTAATGTAAGTAATGCTTATCTCCGCAATTTCCATGACACTAAAGAAGTACCGGTTGGTATCGAAAAATCCAAATGTGTCTCTGATTTACTCTCTGGAAAATACAGAAACTTCACGTAATCGAAGCTTCAAATAAATACAGCAGTTTCTAATAAATTCAGAAACTTCACATCCCGAATTAAGCTTCATCTTTCTTTTTGTTTAACGAAAATGGTTGAGTCTGAAAAGAACAGATAACTTATTCCTCTCAAGATCTTCTCAGAAGAAGGAGACTGAATGAATACTGATAAGGAAATAGATAAGGAAGATTAAGTGTGTAAAAAGGATCAGCAGAAAGTTTAGGAGGAGGAACTTGATGGAGAGGTAAAGAGCAAAAGGAAATGGAAAAGAAGGAAAAAGAGGTAAAAAGATAAGAAAGAGAAGGAGGAAGTATGGAAGAAGGATTGAAAAAAGATAAGTATAGGATAAGATAGAATAGAGATAATGAAGAAGGAGGAGAGATAAGTGAAGAAGCAGGAAGAGAAGGAGGAGGAGGAGAGTTAAATGAAGGAGGAGGAGAAGAGGTAAGTGAAGGAGGAGGAGGAGAGATAAGAAAAGGAGAATAATGAGGAAGAGAAGGAGAAGCAAGAGGAAGAGGAGAGATAAGAGGATGATGTGGAGAAGGAGGAGGATAAGAAGGAGGAGGAGTAGAAGGGAGAAGAAAATTTCATTTGGAATTTGAAGAAAGTAGAACTATACTGGGTGATTGTATGTTGCAAAAACATTTATATATTATTCATTGCTCGGTAACTTGTACTATTTTTTATGTTAAACGTTCTATCCATGTAACATAATGTTCACATAATGCACGAACATTCTGACTATTTTGATTTCACATTTCATCACAATCGATTGTAATGATATAGTGTATATAGGTAAAATATAGCATGCCCCAATTCTGCATGTCGTGTTGAATGCGGCATGACATAAAATATGCTGAATTTGATATTGAAATCTGTCAAATATGCATTATAATAGTTTTTGTAAAGAAAATTCTACAGAAATTATGCTTCTATATTAAACATAACTTGGTTTATACAAGTGTAGGTATATTTGATTTTTATTTACAAGGCAATTCATATTAAAATCACAGGTGATAGAACATAAATATCACTACATCCCATCCATAATAAGATGGATATTGAAAGTCGATTTTTTTTACATCAATCATGACCAGTTGTACCACCCTGTAGAAACGGAAAATTTTCCAAGATTACCATCTCGCTCCAGGAAAGATTAAGCTCAGCTCTCAGTGAAAAACAAAATTTAATGAAGACTTGCGCGCTCAGAAGGATTTCTTTTAAAAAGAAAGTATTACTTTGTAACGCTATTTTGTTCATTCATTTTAGCTTTTAGTAAGTATACATATACATATATATTATTAGTATGTTAATAAGTAGGTATATACATATATATTATTAGTGTGTAAGATTCAATGTTAGGATAGCATTATAGCAAGCTTATTTTGATCGTTTGGAATTTGTTTTGGCTGAGTTATGAGCTCACGTTGTTTAAATATTTGGCACAAAATAATGTTAATTAAGAATATTAATTTTGAAAATATGATTACGGGCGATTTTTTCAGCTAAGATCACCCCCAGTCGTGATATGACGATGCAGATGAAAGCGACGTTAAATCCAATTTGAAAAATTTGAATTTTTTTCCATTTTGAAAAAGGCAATAAGTAGCTATTTTTATGTAAAATATTGTAAAATAATTATTATATAATATTCGGCATTATAGACTTCTAACAAAATACCCATCACTGAAAACTGGAATTTGGAATAAATAAATTTGGGATTCTGGTACAGGAAATGGCAGAAAATTTAGTTGTTATCATCAGATCATCACATCAGAGGAAGAAATTTAAGCGCGCAGCGCGCTGCAGCGTCGAGATCTTTGAAATACACCAGGTCTCATTCTGTCACTGAAGTTAAGCAACGTCTAGTGAGGCTAGGACATGCATTGGTGACCATTCAAATTCTAACCCTCGTGATGCTAGTATCGGCCCCACTGAGACTGGGTGAGTAACTGCATGATTTGTGAGTTTCCAGCCAATTGAGGGTTAAACCACCGGCTATATATGACCTCTTGCAGTTTAAAACGACTTACCTATTACTTTCCTTTTTATAAGATAAGGAAATTTAAAAAAGGAGGAGCCATTTTAGAGTCAAATGGTTAAGGCTCTAGTCTGGTATTCCAGATAGCGTAGGGATCCGTTAGTTCGAATCCTACCCAGAGCATGAATTTTTCCCAAATGATTTGATTTTGTGACCACATAATCATAAGACTCTAAGGATTAGGTGGTAGAAAATGCTTTGAGCATTAACCTTGCCTGGTGGTTACCTTCTACTAAAGAGTATTATTATTATTACCTAAATTGACAAAATCTTAATTTCTTGAAATCTTTTATTTAAGTTAGTTCGTTTACCTTTCATGATAGAATATGCCTTCCGAGTTAGGGTACTAATATAGAAAGGAAACCCCCTACCTTGAGTATCCAGCTGCCAATTTAAGCCTTTCGTGCACTATTACTGGGTATTACTATTATGAGTAAGATTCTTATTCTAAGTTATGACCTTGAAGATAATCCTGATTACTTATCCTTTTTAAACTATATACAATAATGATAATATTTTATTCCTATAACCATTGCGACACCGCACTACATTCATTTTCTTTTTTTTTGGGGGGGGGGGGTTTAACGTCGTTTTCAACAGCATGATTATATCACAACGTGGGTTTCACCCTCGATTCACATCAGGAAACGACGAACTCACCCAGTCTGGGTTGGGCCGGAACGCCAACATCACGAAATCTTCACCTCACTTGACGTTGCTTAACTCTGGTGATCCTACGGGAAGCGGTGCATACAAATCGCGCCATCACCGCTGGCTCTAGCTTCTCCATTCATTGAAATCCCACAAATAGAGAGGAGGTTCGTTATGAATGAAATCTCTATAATAGTAAACACATCAGTTTCAGCGTAAAACAACAGTACTCTCACAGATCCCCATAAAAGTTCCCATTCAAAGCATGGAACGATACTAAAAATGACCTGGGTTAATGTGCTCATAAGGTCATAAACTGATGAGGTCATAAAATTCCTATGACCTTGCTAAGGACGTAGTAAAATGATTTGTCCCGGTGTTCTGTGAATGTGACTTCGCGCGCAATGGAGGAACAATGAAATAAGTTTAGTTCCTTGTTTTGTTATGTTTTATTTAGGAATCTTGATTTGCATTCGGACTGCACTTGCTGCTGAAACGCTAACTTTAGAAATGAAGCCCAGACAAAATAATGGATTTAAAGTAAATTCTCTACACAATAGACAATAGGTACCTTTACACAATAGCTATACACTCTGTAGTCAATATAGCTATACACAATACACAATAGCTATACACAGTATACACTCTGTAGTCAATATATTTACACATGTTTAAATTTCAACATGTATAAAATCATCAAAGTTTTACGACTTTCTGATCGATAGTTCCCACACATCTGAATGAAAATCACTTGGAATCACTTGGGGGGTTTACGTGTTTTATGTGGGTTTTCGGTACCAGATTTACTTCTAAAAAAGGCCCCCATATGCTTTTACGGCGCTGAACGTGTTAAAAAAAAAAAAAAAACATAGAAGACCAGTACAAAATACCCCAACCATAGAAATCGTAACGTCAGTAGAGCTTCCGCGTTTGCCTTGGAATGCAAGCTATTACAACAGTAAGTCAATAACATTTAGTTTTGACCTTATAGTTAATTTTCAGAATGTTGTTGTTCTTCTGTATTAGTTGTTGTATATCGACAGCACAACGTTGTTGTTGTTGTTGTGATTATCAACAGCAGAATGTTGTTGTTGTTGTGATTATTAACAGCAGAATGTTGTTGTGATTATCAATTGCAGAATGTTGTTGTTGTTATGATTATTAACAGCAGAATGTTGTTGTGATTATCAACAGCAGAATGTTGTTGTTGTTGTGATTATTAACAGCAGAATTTAGTTGTGATTATCAACAGCAGAATGTTGTTGTTGTGATTATTACAGCAGAATGTTGTTGTGATTATCAACAGCAGAATGTTGTTGTTCTTTTGATTGTGATTATTAACAGCAGAATGTTGTCAGAATGCGTTGGACGGCAGAATTCACAACAGTCTCTCAGCACGCGAGCCCTCCCAGATTTCTTATATCAACCTACAAAATACCTGAGCTTTCATGAGTTGTGTGTGACATTGAACATTTGAAGGTTTTGACTAAAAACCTCCTTGTAAACATATTATAATGTTAAGTAGGTATATAAAGCAATACTTAAGATTGTTAAGAATTTGACTAAATTTCCATTTTCTTATGTTATGTATATGTTAATTATGTATACATAATTTTGTAGTCAAATCTTCAGAGAACTAGCGTTTTCTCAAATAAAATACCCCACCCGATAAATCTCACTGAAGTTAAGCTTTGCCTAGCATTGAAAAGACATAGTATGGTAATGTATGGTATACTTGGTCCTGACTCCTGACTCCATTTCATTTGTCATCAGAAAGGTTTCTTCCTAAAATGATTCTTCCAAAAAAAAAAAAAAAAAAAACTTAAAATGAGATTCTACTGTTTCTATTGACAACAAAATGCGTTATGCAAAATTGTTTACTACGTTTGGCAAGAAGAAACTGATCTAATCAAGATCACAACTGTCCCAGTGGTAAGATCCTCACTTACTATATTATGAAAGGTCCCATGTTCGAACCCCAGAGCCGTCAAAAACTTGTATTCATAATTTGTTTATTTAGTTCTGTTGTTTATAAGGAATACCCCCCCCCCCCAACGGGAATACAACGGGATGGTCAAGCTACAACACAAAGAGCCGCTACTCAAATCAACCTCCCCAGCCTGAGTGGGGGCCAGGAACAGGCAGCATCACGAGGTTCCTAACCTCACTGGACGTTGCTGAACTTCTGTGACAGAACAAGAACTTGTATTCAACGTGCCATCGACACTACTGTGACAAATGATGCGCTTTATCTTTCATCCCACAAAACAATCATTTTTAGCCAATTCATAATGCATTAGTTCTTTGTGTTTATCATGTTCAAACTGCTGATTATCAATCAAGCTCGCCGGTAGGAAGGCGCTCGTCAAGACAAGCTCAGGTAACACCAACACAAAACAGAGTTTCTTATAAGTTATTGTAAAATTTAAAAAATAATTCAACCCTGAACCCGGCTAAGTCTTCAGTCAGACAACTCGACACAGTACAGGAGATTACATTGTATACAATGCGAACGTTGGCATAGTCACTATGCGAACGTTGGGATAATGACTATGCTAACGTTGGCATAGTCATTATGCCAAACGTTCGCATATTCAATATGCGAACGTTCGCATATTGTTATGCCTACTTCGCATAGCAGTTTGCATAACACTATATGCCAACGTAGCATACAGTTTTTTAACATTATGCCTACTTCGCATAACAGTTAGCATAACACTATGCCAACGTTAGCATGCGGTTTTTAACATTATGCCTACTTCGCATAACAGTTAGCATAACACTATGCCAACGTAGCATACAGTTTTTAACATTATGCCTACTTCGCATAACAGTTAGCATAACACTATGCCAACGTTAGCATGCGGTTTTTAACATTATGCCTACTTCGCATAACAGTTAGCATAACACTATGCCAACGTTAGCATGCGGTTTTTAACATTATGCCTACTTCGCATAACAGTTAGCATAACACTATGCCAACGTTAGCATGCGGTTTTTAACATTATGCCTACTTCGCATAACAGTTTGCATAACACTATGCCAACGTTAGCATGCGGTTTTTAACATTATGCCTACTTCGCATAACAGTTAGAGCCCGTTCACACCAAAACAGTTTTTACTGGAACAGTTTTTTTACTGTGTCCAGTAAAAAAACTGTTTCTCAGAGTGCGTTCACACAGGCTACAAACAGTATTTTTTACTGGTCCTACTTTTCCATGCTTTTCTTTATGTTCATTCGTGATAAAGCCTTTGAACGTGATGGATGTGAATACATTAATGCTTTTGTACTGGTACCGGCAACGACAACGAAGGAATAAGAGAAGATGGTGGAATCATCCCATAGTGGCACAAAGGTATCAAAAAGGAGCATTTCTAAATTTAATTTAATAATTATGAGGCGCTAGAGCCGAATTTATGATTTTCCAAAAAGGCCCTTATTTGGCCCTAATTCGGCCCTAGTAGGTGACGAAAGGCCCTAACACTAACCCTAGATAGCAGCAAGTCATACCTATCTATAGAACCTAGTTTGAACCAGATCGCCACCAAAAAGTCATTTGCTCGCCCCGATTTCCATTGTAGCGCCTCACAAATAGACACGAATTAATTTTCATTCGAAAAATACGATATTATAATAGGTTTCAGAAACAATAAAAACTGTGCCGACTGCAGTGTGAACATCTCCATTTGATTGTACAAGCGACTGGATGTAGAAACAGTTTTTTTTACTGGGCCAGTTTTTCTACTGTTTCCGTTTCTAGTGGCAAAATCTGATGTAAAAA
>CM044961.1:8995104-9041879 GCA_024516035.1 Bactericera cockerelli | reverse complement strand
TGAAAATTCAGATACCACATTGATTGGCAATGTGGGATCTATTGCTCACAAAATGTTTTTTAAAATCGTTCTTTAAGCACCAAAACAATGAAAACGCCAATATGTATCATCCTTCAATCAGTGTCGGAGTAAAAAATCATTATGTTGAAGATTATGATTTCAAGTTTACCTACTGCACAAATATCACAACTAAAATATTTACCATGTAGGTAGGTAAGTTTTCAGTTTTTGAGTTTACAAGCTTCTGAGTTCATTGGCTTGATGAAAAAATATCAATATGTACTATTTCATTAATTTTATCAATAATGCATGTTTCCGTATGAATCCGGTTCGACTCTTAAGAATTGTCATGTTGAGAAGAAAACTACGCTAAATGTGAATAAGAGCTTCATTATTATTATCATAAGAAATACAAGAAAATGATAGCCAAAAAAATAAATTTAAATAAATTAAAAAAAAAAAAACAAAAAAATATTAATTCCCATCGCTGATAAAAGGTAAGTGCGATGTAGTGTTGTCGACTTCCAACTTGGAGACCGAACCTTCAAGTTGGAAAAAAATCACAATCTGGTTATTTTTTTACTTCGCCACTGATTGAATGGTGATACAGATATTGGTGTTTTCATTGTTTTGTTACTTCAAAGACACTTCTTCTATCCTTTTAAACCCATTTTGTGAGCAATAGATCCCACATTGCCAATCAATGTGGTATCTGAATTTTCAACTTTCAGCCTCCATACCTCCGCCCCTGGTTATGGCAGAAAAATGAAACTTTGTATAATTACCTGTTATGGCCAGTAGATTAATAATATGAAACCCAAAGTATACCTTCTCATTTAAATTTCGAGAGAAATGGCCATTTTTTATCAAAAAATGTCACTTCCGGGGGTGGAACCTAAATTTTAACATCACCATCAGATTTGCCATGGGCCTTTTCCTATGTCTAGAAAAAAACAGAATTTCAAAATTCCCAGCCGTTCAAAAGTTACAGGGCCTCCGCTAGGACTTCTGAGACATACTGTATACCCTCTGCCAGATTAGATATCTAAAACTCCGAAGGGTCAGGTCAATTAGTAGAAAAGGGTTAATAGTATTTACTTATGTCTATGTATAAGATTATCAAACATTAACCCTTAATCCTTTGTTACAACAAACACCTCACAGCTATTTGATTATTTCTTGAATATTGATATCAATTGTCTATTGATCTATTATATTGAGTTCATTCTTCTGTAATCTACCTCGACATTATAATGTACCTTAAAATCGATCAGGGCAAAGGATAGGTACCTACACTCTTCAGTAGGTGGGGATATCAAGGATTTTCCAAGGTCCTTAAAATCTATCCTGTAATAGGTATGATTTCAATGAGTTTTTTTTCAGTTTGGTTTTTGAATTTTGAGAAAAAAAAAAATTTGTGAGTGTATACTGTGTATTTATGAAATCAAAAAATCGGTAGGTTCAACTAAATACAGTTTTTTTTTTATAAATTTCCTTTTAAGTAAAATTCAGATTGAGCAGATAATAAAATTAATATAGACAGTTTTATAGTATTAATATAGTATTCGTAATAATAGTGAATATTACATCTCATTACCTAAGATGTTGTATAGGTATTCCATCTTCCATTATACTGTACACATAGTTACATATTACCTAATTATGTATATTGGGTATATAAATATTTCTTTGGTAAAAGACCATTGTGTAGTGTGTTTTTTCTCTTTCTGCATTTTTTTTTTTTTTTTTTTTTTTTTTGCCCCTCTCGTATTACAGATCTTGAACAAAAAACGAACGGACGAACCTACATACAATATTTTAGCCTCCAAAAATTAACTGGTACGGAGAAACAGTGAAAAGATTATTCCTCTGAAAGCTATATGTAATTCTATTAGGTTCAATGTCTCACGTTTGTGGTGTACCTATACCAAAAACGAAACCTAACCATTCTAGAAAATCAGTACCTACCAAATGAGGAAGTAGGCTTGCCAATAAAAAAAAGTAGGTCTGAAATGAAATTTCAGAATTTTCTGCATATTTTTTATGCAAATGGCAGAGTTTTTTTCACCTTTATTCATATAATAGTTGATTTTCACCTAGAATTTTAGCCCATAGATAGAAAAACACTGGTTATTGCTCGTTTTTTAGTGGGTATTATTCTGGGTAAGAACCTAGGTGCCTAGAATTCTCGCCCATGTAAAGGGCCCAAGGGTCACTGCATCAACTCTCTTACTCTCTCTCTCTCTCTCTCTCTCTTTCTCTCTCTGATGCCCTGGAATCCTGGAAGAATTTTACAGTTCCCATTTTTTATCTCACTCCAACGCTTCTAATATTTTCTCGTGTAATATCTCCCGCTTTCCTGCTGTTATGCATCCTATATATTTTATATAAATATATATTATATATAGGTTCATATCCCCCGGGTGGTAGCGTATCCTGCGGCTTTCATGAAACTTTAATGAAAAATAAATTCACCCCAAGCTCTACCGGTAGCTATCGCTCTCATGGGCTCTCTCTTTTTTCTCTCTTCCGACAGCATTTTTTTCTGTGTTTCTTTATTATATTTTTGTGTTTCTTAACTACCAGGTGCACTGGTAGTCAAGTGGTTAACGCGCTAGTCTAGTAATTCAGGCAGTGTAGGGATCCGTTGATTCGAATCCGTTTGTGACCACATAATAATAAGACTCTGAGGGTTAGGTGGTAGATAGAAAATGCCTGAGCATTAAGCTCGCCTGGTGGTTACCTTCCACTAAAGAGTGTTATTATTATTATTTTCTTCATATATTATTATTTCTTAACAACCTTTTTCTTTTTTGAGTTTTGTACACCTTTCTCTTATTCTATCATATTTTTCTTTTATGGTAGGTACTTAGATCTCTTCTCATCTCTTCTTTTTCTTCTCTCCCTTTCTATTTCGTCAATCCTGTTTTTATGATTTTTCTTTGGTCTTTGTTTTTGGCATTTTTATGGTATTTCTTTTTGATTTTTTGTACACTTTTCTCTGTCCTCTATGATATTTTCTTTTAAGGTACCTAGATCTTTTCTTTTCTCAAGTCTCCTTTTTCTTCTCTCTCTTTCTATTTCGTCAGTCCTGTTCTTATAATTTTTCTTTGGTCTTTTTTTTTTGGCATTTCTCTTTGACTTTCTTCAAATAGTATATTTTCCAGTTTTCTTTTTTTTATTAGTTTTATTTTTTAAAATTTTCCCTTTAAATTCGTTTTTGTTCAGTCATTTTATATTTTTCTCAATTAAACCGTCTCACTTTATTTATTTATTATCTAATGTTTCTCCTTGTTGTAGTTACCTAATACTTTGTTTTACATGCATACATGTTTCTTTATCTTCAGTCCAAATCCTTCTATCTTTCTCTCTTTTTCAATTTTCTAGCGGATAACCTATACTGTTTTTCTTTTCTTTCCCCCCCAAAATAAAGTTAGTGATAATTATGATCATATATATTTAGCTTTTACTTTCATTGTGCCCTTGATAAAAATTTCAGTCAGTGATCTACCCCATTTTTTACTTTGTGGTACAAAAAATAAATATAAAATTCTCCTGCTGTGTGTACACAAGTATACAACACAAAAGTTAGGGTGTATTTGTATTATATTCTGAATAGATATAGCTATAAGTCATGAGATTTTCCAATTGTTTCGCAATAGTCATCAAGTCATCATCAAAAAAAAAAAAAAAAAAAAAAAAAAAAGAAACGATTTTCGCCACATTAATGCTGAAATTTCCTTCCTAAAATGAAGGATTATCTAGATATTCTAGATATATAAAAAAGTTTCTTTTACAGTAAAAGCGATAGAAAGCGAGAAAAATGAAGAAAGCGAGAAAAATGAAGGATTCAATATAAAAAACCTTTTCCGATGTATTTCCAAAACTCTTTCTAAATCCCTTCAAGGGACCAATTTTTTCTCGTCTTTTCCAATTTTTATCTAAATTGAGGTACACGATACAAAAGTAAATAATATTGTGTACATAATATGTGTGTGTGTGTGTGTGTGTGTGTGTGTGTGTGTGTGTGTGTGTGAGAGAGAGAGAGAGAGAGAGAGAGAGAAAGGAAGGTAGAGAGAGATAGCAAGAGAGAAAATGGGTGTACAAATTTGGAAAAGAATAGGGAATGAGAATAACGCAGAAAGATATAGGGAAGGAGGGAGAGAGAAAAAGAGAAAGGAAGACTTAGAGAAAATAAGACTCCGAGAAAGAAATTAGGGAGGCAGATAGAGAGAGATGATGAGAGAAAGAAAGAAGAAGAACGAGATAAAAAGAGAGAGAGAAAGGGAGAGAGGGAGGACAACAGAAGTAGAGAGAGAGAGGGCGAAAAAGAGAGGGAGATGAAGAGAGAGTGAAAGAAAGAACGTATTAGATGAGGAGGAAGAAAAAAACCAAAGTGATGTTAGACGCTGTATCCTCTGCTCCTTATTTACAAAGTCAAGATAAAGTAAAAGAAGATCATTTTCTAGTTTCTTATTCTTATTCTTCTGTTTCTTATTATTTCTCTTGCTCTTCTTCTTCTATTTCTTCTTCCATTTCTTCTTCTTCATCCCATCAGCTCAAAATGCTGCTCATCTCTCGTCTTCCTTCAGTTTCAATTTCTTTAAAAGTTTCCATCAGAATTTCCATCAAACTTTTTTTGTTTCAAATTTCGTAAATTTCCGCTTTCCATTTGCTTTCCTAATCTTTTTCCTTTCCAAAATTACAGTTCATCCATTTTCATCATACGTCAAGCGTATACATAAAATCTCAAGTTTGTTCCATAATACATACATATCTATACAAATCTATACAAAGCGTATACATAATTTCTCAAGTTTGTCACTCAAAAAAGTAATCACATCCCAGCATATCATGGGATAAAAACTATGTATATATTTTATAACAATATGACATGTAATATAATAACTAATCATGTTATATAAAAACATGTTATATAATACTACTTAATTCAAGTGATTTTTATATTAATCAATTCAGCTCTCATTCATCTTTCCAGGTCATATTCTCATTGCCCCCACCCCCCTTTTTTATATTTAGGTACCTATGAAACATGGTCTTTCATATAATATGGGTAAGGGTATGTACTGTATACCTACCAATAATTAAGTACTTCAATGTAATTTCTTCTAATATTAGTCATAATTTAGTAGGGTGGCTAATGTGACTATGTCTTATACATTTTTCAATGTATTATAAACTAATAGATATACTATACTATTAAAATTAAAAATTGTTTCACTGAAGTGTACATTTTTTCATCATCTTATTATGTTTTTAATAAGGAAGCAATAAAGAAATTCCTGCTCAAAGTTCGATCTACACCACTAATAAAGTACCCCCATCTTTTGGTTGATATTAAACAATAGAATAATATCAACTTTGTAGCAGGAAATCGAAAAACAATTCACTCTTCTCCCCACCCCTTTTTTTTCTTTTGTTCCTCCTACATTCTCTTCCTCCACCTTCTTCTTCTCCTCCTCCTCCTCTTCCTCCAACTCCTTCTTCTCCCCTTTCTTTTCTTCTTTCCAAGGTGTTGTCACAATAACCTTGCAATTTTTTTGGCACAGGACGAACTAGAATACTAGATATTTCGAAGATCTACATTTGACTTTCTTTTCAAGCTCCATTTATTCCACCCTCCATGGGGGACTATACCTAACAGGGAGTAGACTAGCAGTCTGGCTGGGAGACTATAAACAGGGAGTAGACCAGCATTGGCTTGGTTCTGGGGCCCTTGTCAATTATTAGCCTCCTTTTAAAGACAGTGGTAGAACTGAGAGTCAAAGACAGTGGTAGCATGACTTAAATATAAACAGTGAGTAAGCCAGCAGTCTGGCTGAGGGACTATAAACAGGGAGTAGACCAGCAGTCTGGCTGGGGGGCTATAAACAGCTAATAAACCAGCATTGGCTTGGTTCTGGGGGCCCTTGTTAATTATTAGCCTCCTTGTAAAGACAGTGGTAAAAGTGCTGAGTCATTCCTCCACTGTCTGGCTACCATCGTTTACGATGACGCCAACCTATAATGATGATGACTTATGTTTTAAGCAATACTTTCTCTTTGTCCTAATTTCCTAAACAGATTTAAACAATCTAAAAAGTAACTTTAGATTTCAAGTTCCTGATTTCAATGTTCATATATGATTTTTTGCATTTAGATAACGAGGGGTTTTTTAGATATGTAATACTAAAATTATTAAACTACATTATTTCACTTTATGTGGTGTCTCTGAAATGAGTTGCAATCTTTTGTACACACATTATATTTGACAGTAAAAATAAACGATAGGCTAGTAATGCCTTCATAAAACACTCCCTCCACGACATTTTTACGCATATTTTCATCCTATGACGTACCTCACTGAATTTTTAATCCCAAAAGTAAACAACTTTCAAAGGCGCAAGCAAAAATTTACAAACAATATTCATAAAAAATATGAAGGTACTTTTTATATATGGAATATCTCTAAAACCCCCCACGAAAAGGGTTGTCAGAGATGAGTTTTACAGTAATGATGTTTGCCTATGGCGTGGCGGTACGCTTGCAGGAAATACGCTTATAACAAACTTATATTACTTTTTTTATGCATTTACATTTATTTTATGTATACCATACCACAGCTTTGCTAGTTCCTTATGTATATTGTATAGTACCTAGTTAAGTAGATATCTATATAATATTGTTTCTTTAAAGCCAGGATAAATTTTCATGCAGTTTGTGGCATATTTTTACGCTTTTAAATGTGCCCCTGAGATTTGATGAGAAATATATGTTGAAAGGTTAGATGATTGCACCTTTTTTAGTTTTTGTTTGTTTGAATTTTTAATACCTCAGCTCAAACCTAGCACCTCTCTGTCTGGACCGAAGCTGATAAGCCTGATAGATGAGTGTTTTTTAATGTCAACTTTACAGAAATTGTCTTGGAAAGACTGATGACTGAGTGTTTTTTAATGTCAAATTAACAGGAATAATCTACGTACATACAGAAATTATGTAATAAGTATAAGTTTCGTACCTACTTACCTGTACTCTTGATTTATGTACTTTACAATATATGTAGGTATTAGGTATGTATCAATAAAGTATACATAATCCACATGATCATCCGGCCCGGTTCAACTCCTTGCATGAAAAGCTCGAGTCTAATAATAGGTACTAATATTCAATAATAATAATAATAAAAAAAATATTCCCCACCTTCAGCACAAGATTTTTTATCTTTTGAAGGTGGGTATACCCTCATTGTTTGTTGAAGATGTTATTGTGAAATATAAATACATGGAAACATCATGAACCTCCTCCAATGAATTTTTAAACATGAAAGACCAAATTTTGGACCCGAATGCCCTAATGGACCCTATCACCTCTCACCTCATACATGTAGAAAAGTTCCATACTCCCACACGAGTACCAGATGTCACCAAGAATAAGTGACTGAAAATACTCAAATATATAAAGTCCAAAACCCGAAGTATTTCTGACATATTGTTCTGGGTGCTTTACAAATTACAACGTGCAGCGGTGGGACCCAGGATAAGATATTAGAGGTATATGAATATAATAGAGGTATATGAATATTAATAATTTTAATAAAAGAACTAAAGTTATCATATTATTCGTGTTAATCACAGTGGTGACATCAAACTTACTCAAAGCCTTCATATTTTTTTAAAAAATTATTTACACTTTACTTTTCTATACAAAACAATCAACAATAAATTATAAACAGAGATAAACATTTTTAACGTCATACTAGGGACACGAACCAACGACCTCAGGTTACGAGCTAATTTTGCTATTGGCTTAATTTCTGGTGAACAGAAAGGATCATAAGTAATTGTCCCTACTTCGGCTGAGTGAGGTTCATTGTGTGGCCACCAAATGGTGGATCAGGATACCTCTACACCGAATAAACAAATAAGTAGATATACTCGTACGCATACTACGCATACATGTGACACTTGGCAAATTAAAAATGTCTTAAATTTACTTGATGGAAATCTTGTTACACAAGAATATGTCTATTAAGCTAAAAAACAAAGGGAGGACTGGTTAAGCACTAGCGTGCCATGCGGAAGGTCCCGGGTTCGATCCCCCGCGCCGACAAAAATTTGTTTGTAAGAGATACTCGTACCTTCCGGTGCGCTCGTGTTGACCCAGCACCTAAATGGGAATTATTGTGTCGTTTCTCGCCCATCAGAGGGGAGGCATAGTACGGGATTGGCACGCTACAACACAGACCACAAACGTCTAATGTATTAGCTCCTGTTTCATGGCTACGAAATGAAAAAGGCTGTGAAACACTCATCTTTTTATTTTCTTTTCTTTTTTAAATCTTTTCGTATCATCCAATAAACTTTGTGTTTCAGATATCTTTGTCTGTAATGAACATGTTGAAAACAACCAGGCAAAAAAGTTTGAAATCTTCCCACAAAATAAATTCAAATAGGTAATTCCAAAATGTTTTTTTTTTTATCCTGGAATCCTGATCAATTCTCTAATATCATTGATCTTGAGAAATAACTCAACTTTGGGCAAATACCTTTACATAGTTAAAGACCCTACGTTCAAGATTGTACTCTCAGAATCCGATTAGAATGGTATGTAAATTCATTTCAATTATCCATATCCATTTTTATTTATATTTTATGCTAAATTTGGTTCTTTTTGCTTAAACATGACCTTTTAGTTTACAAATGACTTGAAAATTTTCAACATAATTAAAATGGATCGAAATATTTTGAGGTTTCTGACTTTTAATTAAAACATTACGACAAAAAAATTCACCATTTGAGTGGCCCAAACAATTTGATTTATTTTCTGAAAGTCTCATTCACATAAATACATAACTCTTGATTCTTTTTTCATAAATTTAGTTCTCTAATCTCTAATCAGAAGTTAGGATTTTACATACCAAACTAATTTACAACTGAAAAAGATTACCAACAAATACTCTTTTAGGTAAAGATACATTTTCCATTTAAATTGTACGTACATATATTATATTAAAAGTATTTTTTTGCGATGGGTTTTGGAAAGAAAAAGAAAAGAGGAATTTCTAGTGTATAAGCAAGTTTTTTCATCATTTATATTGTTATTTTATCATATACAATTTTTTTTATAGTAATCACAACTAAAAGGTGCAATAAAGCTATGGTTATTCAATTACATGTTGAAATTACTTAATTACATGTTGAAAACTTTGTATAGAGATATATACATACATACAAAAACGTATGGAAACAACATAAGATGATGTTACATCTGATCAGAACAATCTCAATTCATCGCGCGCAATTAACTCAGTGGTTAAGCACTCGCTTGCCATGCGGAAGGTTCTGGGTCACTTCTCGCCCATCAGAGGGGAGGCATACTACGGGATGGGCAGGCTACAGCACAGACCACAAGCGTCTACAGTAGCTCCTGTTTCATGGCTACGAAATAAAAAAGACTGTGAAACACTGATCTTTAAAATAAAAAAATAATTTTTTTTTTTATAGATAATGGACGATAGCATACTCGGTCCCGACTGTTTTTTTACCTGAAAAACAATAGCATATTCGGTCCGGAACAAGAATAATGTCATGTCAAATTCGGTCCGGCGATGTGTCCACCCTATATACTTATTATTCTATGTATGTACTTATCTGTTATCTTGTTTTTCCTCATAGGCATGGCCTTCAATGTATTTTACCTAACCCTACTATAAAACCGAGGCATGGCCTACATTGTATTTTACCTAACCCTACTATAAACCCAAGGCATGGCCTTCAATGTATTTTACCTAACCCTACTATAAAAGCGAGGCATTGCCTACATTGTATTTTACCTAACCCTACTATAAACCCAAGGCATGGCCTTCATTGTTTTTTACCTAACCCTACTATAAACCCAAGGCATGGCCTTCAATGTATTTTACCTAACCCTACAATAAAAGCGAGGCATGACCTACATTGTATTTTACCTAACCCTACTATAAACCCAAGGCATGGCCTTCATTGTATTTTACCTAAGCCTACTATAAACCCTAGGCATGGCCTTCAAGGAGGAAATCGATAGTCTTGCTGCATGTCTATATACTATATACTTAAAACTGTTTTTATTTACTTATTAAGGGACCGAATTTGACATAGGACCCAATTTGATATGGACCCAATTTGACATAGGACCGAATTTGATATGGACCCAATTTGCTAAAAAAAAAGGTCAACGGGGAGGAATGTGACATTTCCCATAGATAATACATAGATATTGTGTAACTGTATATGCATTGTACTACTTTCTTATAGTGTACATTTATCTATCTACCAATATGGCCATACTTATACACTTGGGAAGTCTTCTCAGAAAATTTACATAAACATAAAAAAACTCACGGGTAAATTTATTGGAGATATTTGAAATCAGAAGTGAGAGTCTAGAGTTTAAAAAAAATGACAGAAAAAAAGAGTTAAAAAATGACAAAATGAAATCTTTTCCCGTGTTCTTCATTAAAGTCTGAGATATTTCAGAAGAAAAAAATCGTATTTTGAAATTTATTAATTCCTCGGAGAGTCTTCTTGGTCAAACGGTTTGACAGCTGGTATAAAAATGAACAGTTTATGGCGTTGAGTCTTTGGGTTGACGGGTTGGAGGCTGAACCTCTGAGGTGGCATTGCCGAGAGAAGTGACCGGGTTTAGGAGTGGTCTTCAAGTGGTTCCTGAGATGTGGTCGTTCTCTGAGACTTCCGAATTTTTGTAGTTGATTGCATACTATAGATTTGTAGTTGACTATAAACAGGGAATTTAGTCACCGTGGCCGATTTAGTTAGCACGCTAGGCATTGCACGCACGGTGACCTGGGTTCGATTCCCAGCGGGGCAGGATTTTTTCTGCTCTGTACTTGGATGTCCCGAGTCTACTCATACTTCGTGAGGAAAAATGAGTAGCCGCTTTAATGTTAGCAGCGACCAGTGACGGAATTATAGACAAAAATAAGATTTTAGGATATTAAAAATACCGAAAAGTCCTATAATTCTGCGCTACCCACTAAAATTGTGATATAATAACACAAAGAAACACATATTATTATTATAAAAGGGAGTAGGCCAGCAGTCTGGCTGCGGGACTATACATATATAAACAGGGAGTAGATCAGCATTGGCTTGGTTCTGGGGGCTCTTGTCAATTATCAGCCTCCTTGTAAAGACAGTGGTTGAAGTTCTGAGTCATTCCTCCACTGTCTGGCTACCATCGTTCACGATGACGTCACCCTATGATGATGATGATTATGATTATATACCTACATATTTATGATGATGATGATGATTATATACCTAAAATTTGATAGCCAAGTTTGCCAGAATTCTGTAAGAAAAAAATCTGTTACATCCAAAGTAAAAAACCAGGTTCACTGATTTGACTAGCAAAATATAGAATTTACATGAGAAATTCGTCCACTAAGGTGTCAAATTGATAAATACGGGTCCGTAGAATAGATCTTACGGAACGCCGCACAATATTGTCTGTCCCGGTAGCTCAGTGGTAAAGGCGGCACTCTGTGAATCCAGAGATTAAGAGGGTCATGGGTTCGAAACCCGGCCGAGACATGTTATACTCCCATTTGGGATTTTTACCACATAATAATATGTCTTGGGCTTACTGCTGGAATAATGGGATTTGGATAGTCCTACTCGTACAGTATAAATAAGGCGATATTATTATTATTAATGCAACTTTGAGAACAACTGCATCAAAGTATTCAATATCGATTACTTCTTGGGGAAGGATAAGATGAGCGACGCAGAGTTCATGCATGGAAATTATTTCCCCGCGTCTATCGGATCTTGTTTCCTTGCATCTATCGGACCAAGTATTAGAGTAGATAAGTTGCCGACCTCCGTGGCTCAGTGGTTAAGAGCATTGGTTACTGACCCGGAGGTTGCGGGTTCGAATCCCGGCCGGAGCGGAAATTTCTGACCGAAATTTTCCGTTTCCGGAATGGCATGGATGTAAAGGTAAGTGCCCTGAAGTAATGCGAAAGCGGTTCCGTTGCACACTTACCTTTTTTTTCTTTTTTTTTAAAAAGTTGTACAACTCTGGAATTTATGTCAGCACGCAGCTGTACCACCTATGAGCTCAACAACTACTATTACAGTCAAACCTGGGTATAAGAGAACCTGGAGGACCAGATTTTTTTTCTCGTATATCCAGGTTTTTCCTAGGTATAAATTATGTATCCAGTTCTCTTTTATATCTAGTCATCTTTTATATGGATACAGTTCTCCTATATCCGCAGGTTTGACTCCATTTCGCTGATGCTTGGAACAAAACATACATACTATGTATATTTGTACATATACTTATATTATATCATATGTAGGTATACAGAGACCATTAAGGAAATAATGTTTTTTTCCTGCCGGAATGGGACCAAACAGTTACGCCATTATACAAAAGAAAGAGAGGTAGATCAAAGATGAGATGGAGAGACGAAGTTATTGATGAATACCTAAGAGAGAATATCTAGAAAAGAGAGGGCCCACTGAATATATGTATGATTTTATCAGTGGTGAAGCACAAGGCCCCTTCACAATTTTTGTGAGTAGCGCAGCATTACTA
Source organism: Bactericera cockerelli (assembly GCA_024516035.1). Taxonomy (NCBI): domain Eukaryota; kingdom Metazoa; phylum Arthropoda; class Insecta; order Hemiptera; family Triozidae; genus Bactericera; species Bactericera cockerelli. Next base: position 9,029,276 of record CM044961.1, on the reverse strand, counting down.
AGAGCCTCCTTCACATTTCGAATTATTTTATTACATTAAGTGCTTTTTACTCTGGTAATGCCGCCACTGGTCGTTACTCATACAAGTAACTACTTATTTTTCTTCACGAGGTATGAGTGGACCCCGAACATCCAAGTACAGAGCAAAAAAATTCCTGCCTCGCTGGGAATCGAACCCAGGTCACCATGCGTGCAATGCCTAGCGCGCTACCTCACTCTGCCACAGGGACTACTGGGCCCACTGATTATATTCTATTATTATTACGAAGATGAATCTATTACTATGAAGGCATCTCTTTCTGAAAGCTATATAGGAAGGATTTTCATGGAACAGATGGGAACCCCATGTAGGTTTAGTAAAAGGAAAAATGAAAGAAGAAGAATGACATTATTGGGCAAATTCTCAAAAGTATACTGTGAAAACCTCATGGATTGGTTGAGAACCGGAAACACAGAATCCGCAAATTAGATAACTACAGCCCTACCAATTGACTTGTATACATGCCCCTATTTAAAATAATAATAATATCGCCTTATTTATACTGCCCGATTAAGACTACTATAATCCCATTATTCCAGCAGTAAGCCCAAGACATATTATTAGATTAGATTTTATTTATTTGTATTATTATTTTACAATTTAATATTATTATGACATAATTATTATTATGTGGTAAAAATCCCAAATGGGAGGTTGTCATGTCCCGGTTGGGTTTCGAACCCGCGACCTCTGGAATATCTGGATTCACAGAGTGCCGCCTTTACCACTGAGCTACCGGGACAGACTTTATTTATGTTTTTTTTTTTTTTTTCTTCTTCAAAATATGGTCCGAATTATGAAACAGGACTAGATTAATCTATTTCAAAACAGGACTCATCTTGTTTTGCCGTTAACACGCTTTCTACAGTCAGAGTGTCAACTAATCGCAACGCATTTAGGTATATCCAGGTAAGTGATTGATAGTGGCTTGGATTAACACGTCCTAGAAATTTAATCCTGTTTCATAATAATTATTTTACCAAAATAAGGTGGTTTTTACTGTCATAGTTATTATTTTATTGTGTTTTTAAACATTAATTAATTGATTTTTCTTCTTTTTTTTATACATATTTTAAACATATTCAGAAAATTGTCTAATTTTTTTTCTTGATCCTCTAATTCTCAGGTCTATGGATCTAATGATTGAGAACTAAGGTAGTTGATTAAATTAATATCTATCACATCCCACATTTCGGTACCATAGAAATTCAAATTTTGTTTGTTCCCTTTCCAATACGTTCCAAATGAAACAAAATTATCTACGCTAGAGATTTCTTCTCATATTTTGCTTTCCCTTCCTCCCATCTATCCATGAATTTCTCAGAGTAGGTAATGTCTCAGAAACCCAGAAAGACATAAAGACCCTAATGACAGCCCAATTTGCCATTTTCCTTTTCGCCGAATTAACTTCTGGGTTAGAAAGCGCTTTCTTTTCCTCCAGTTTAATTTTATAAAATAAAATAGAAAAGATCTGAGCCATGAGTGAGCAGAAAATTTTCCGGAATTCTCTTTTGTTTTCTTTTTGTATTAAAATAAATTTTCACAAATGACATTTTCCTTTTTTTTTGGTTTGGTGAGGTGGACAAAATATAGGACCCCACAATGTTTTCATACCGATCCATAAAGAGCTTGAGCGTTAGACGATAGATTGTTCCTAAGTATTGTTCTGTAAATAATATTAAATAATAGATTAATGAAAGAACTTATTTTAAAAACAAAATATAAAATGGGTAATTTATACTTATTTTTTTGTTCATACACAGTGAAAATTGGTGGTTGTATAATGAGCTATTGTCTAAACGGGTTAACAGATTTTTTTTTTTTTTTTTTACTAGATGATTATCTTATAATGTACTATTAGTTCAGATAACACTGGTAAATGCAATCACCTTCATCATGTTTTCAATAAAACATATAAATCTTTTTTGAAGGTTATTTTGCCCGGAATCGCTTTCGCATTACATCAGAGCTCTAATATACATTTACATCCATGGCTTTCCGGAAACGAAAAAAATCAGTCGGCATTTTCTGTTCCAGCCGGGGTTCGAACACGCAACCTCCGGGTCAGTAAACAATGCTCTTAACCACTGAGCCACGGAAATCGGCAAAAATATACTGTGCCCTACATTTAGTCCACATGACTTCACTACTCTATTTTTCATTAGTTTAAACGTACCATGTTAATTCTAAATTTCTTTTCTTTTATTTAACTAAACAAAGAAAGCTCTATTTCCTTTGAAAGAGAAAATCGTCATCAGCATTGAATGAAATTTGTGCTGAGTGCTGTGGAAAATTGCTATCTCTGTCTTTCGAAGGCAAATGAGAACAATGATGAGTGCCAACTTGCTTTCTAAGATAGACTGTATAGCGTGGGGATTTTGCGTTCCATTTTTCCATTAAAAGTTAATACGTCATGGGCTTACTGCTGGAATAATGGTCTGTCCCGGTAGCTCATGCAGTTTTAAAGACGGCACTGTGGGAAACCAGAGATTCCAGAGGTCGCGGGTTCCAAACCCAGACGGGAGAAGACTAGTTATAGTTATCCTCCCATTTTCGATTTTCACCACGTCTTGGGCTTACTGCTCGAATAATGGGACTTAATAGTCCTAATCGGGCAGTATAAAAAAGGCGATATTATTATTATTAAAGCTAAATCTATACTTAGGGAGTAAATAATAAACGTTTTTGTGATACCTTTGTGGGGCTAAGTCTCGGATTGCGTACTGTCTCAGATGGGGAAAACCGATGCTTAGCAATGACTTAAGTTATCGATTTTGTCTATTAATTTTGCTCTTAATTTTGACTCTATCAGCTTTATTCAGGCTTTAGATTTTGATATTATCTATATCAGATGATGATGATGATTTTGTTATGAAGAAGGATGAGAGAGAGAGAGAGAGAGAGAGAGAAAGATAAGTAAATAATGAAAAATACTTTTCTGACACAAAAAATTTGAACAGAAAATATCTTGAGCAAAATTTTGGAATCTTCTTCAGGGTAGAAAACTTTTTTCTTTAGCAAGAAAAATGTGATCAAACTTTAAGGCAAGTTTCATCATTTTACCCAAGTATTTGTCTGAAAAATATTAAAGTAGCTTCAAAGCTGCCTTTTCTTCTTTCTTCTTCCTCCTTCTACTTCCTCCTCTTCTCTCTTCCTCCTCCTTCCTTCTTTTCCTTCCTTCTCTTCTTCTCTTCTCTCCTTCTCTCTTCTCTTCTCTCTTCTTCTTTCTTACTCTCTCTTCTCTTCCTGCTCCTCTCTCTCTCTTCTCTCTCTCTCCTTCTTACTCTCCATCCTCTTTCTGCTACTCTCTCTTTCTGTTTCTCTCTCTGTCTCTTTCTATCTCTCTCTCCCTCTCTCTTTCTCCCTCCTTTTATCTTTCTCTCTCTCTCTCTCTCTATTACTATCTCTCTCTCCTCCTCCTCCTCTCTCTCTCCCTCTCTCTCCTTCCCAGGCATCATCATCCACTTCTTCTTCTTCTTTTTTATAATAGAAACTCTCATGAAACAAACTTTCGAAGCTGCGCTGTTTTTATCCAGCCAATATCTGGGAGATTACATTTTGAATACACAATGAGAAGAAGAAGGCTTAGAGTCCTTATTTGCAGGCAAATCAAAAACCTTTTCTCTGATGTAGAGTCTCAAGAAGTCAAGACCTTGACAGCTGTGCCTCTCAATGTATTTGATCAGTTCACTGCTATTCCCTAAAGCCCCCCCCCCCCCCCGCGCCAAAAAAGGAAGATATTCACCCTTCTATTATTTCATTACTAGCAGCTGATGATCGTTTTCATGGCACGAAATTCTCACCAATCACTATTCTGGAAGAAAAGTTTCAAAAAAGCTCTCACATCGAAAAACACATGTGCAAAATTACGAACATTACACGAGACAAGCTTTTAAGAGGCAGGTAGATCTTTCAAAGATACTTTTGAACTTATATGTATACAGTTATACACTTATACAGTATCTATACACCATAATATATACTTGGGTATATTACAAGTATATGTATATTTCTTATATGCACCTGATGCCTGATACCATACAAATACACTAGAAAGTATTTATATAGAAAAGTAAATACATTTCATATACACCTGATACTTTCTCATGTACATTTTATAAAGATTGTAAATACATATTATACAACAGTAACATATACATTAAAGAGATAGTCCAATATATTTCCTAACCTACACTACAGGCTCGGATGGTGCTAAGAAGCTGCGGTACTACAGCACTCCAGACGAAAAAGAGAGAGGATTTTTTCGTACACAATGAAAATTACTACACATTTCTAGAATAATTATTGCATAACTTTAACTAGCATAATAAAATTGGCATGGTTAACAAACTCAAATTCGTTAGATACTGAAAGAGAGACTCTTTTAATCCCATTTTAGCCAAGTTTATGGGGCAGCAGCCCCAAAACTTTTTCCCACCGGCCGCGCCTGCATTACTCTGTATACAGTCATATTTTACACATACCCACATGTTTGAGTGAGGACAAATTTGTTGACTTTGAAAAAGGGATGGGCTGCTGTTGGAGCCTTTTACACAAATGAAAGTTGTCTAAACACAGCTGAGCCACAAGAGCTTTCTACAAGTTTGTTTCTGAAAGATCCTTTCATTTTCGTTAGAAACTTTTTTGTTCTTTTTTTTTCATTTTCTTTCATTTTCCTTAGAAAAGTATCTTGATCTTCATGTTATTTTGCAATATTATAACAACAATATTCGTTTTTTATTAATTTACTATACTTCCGAGAAATTTCTAATATTAAAAATCGTATACAGGGTGTCCCACCAAACTTGGACACCTCAAATTACTCGGCCCCTGAAAGAGTTTTTGAAAAATAAAAAAATCTAGGGTACATGTGCTAATTATACGGTTTCAGTTTTGAATTTTTTTTTATACAGGGTGGTTCAAAAGTCAGAAATTGAGGTGTCAACTTTCGATTTTTAAATGGATCGACCTGAATTTTATTTGATAATTTTACTTATAAATGATTCCTGAGTACTTTTTTAAACAAAAATATGACATACAGGGTGGTTTTTTTTCGACCAATTTTTTTTCTAAATCTTGAATAACTCAAGTTCGGTTAATTTTTTCGATAACAAGGATACCAAGTGTTTGCGTAATGAATACACGCACTTTCAATTGGCATCAAAATTTTTTATACAGGGTGGTTCACAAGTGAAATAATGATTTGATTTTTTTTAAAACCGAGTTTTTTTAATTTTTTATTTAGGATTAATAATTCTCGTCTAATTTTACACATTTTTCGTTAGTCATATCGAAAAACAAAACTAAAATGTTGTACAGGGTGAGACATAATTTTTTTGTAACGCCCTGTATATGGGCAGTCAAAGAGACGCAAAATTGAATATAAAGACTAAATATGCAAGAAAAACTTTGATTTTTAATTAAACTAAAAAGTTATGGTGTTTTAACTAATATTGTCGCATGGACCACCCTGTAGATATTTTCTTAAACCATCATATGGGTAGTCGAAACTGTCTAAAATTCAACGAGGAGTCCAAATCTGAAAGAAAAAAAATGAATTCAAAAAGCCATGCTCAATTTTGTGTCTACACCTACCTACTTTTTATTTCAAGTTTTAAAATCATTCAGTGTGGACACCAAATTGAAAATGGCTTCAAATTCGTGATTTTTACTAGTTTTTTCCACATGATTCGAAGTGTTCGTTGAATTTTATACAACTTAGAGTACCTACATGATAGTTTAAGAAAATATCTACAGGGTGGTCCATGCGACAATATTAGTTAAAAAACCATAACTTTTTAGTTTAATTAAAAATTGAAGTTTTTCTTGCATATTTAGTCTTAATATTTAATTTTGCGTCTCTTTGAATGCCCATATACAGGGTGTTACAAAAAAATTATGTCTCACCCTGTAAAACACTTTAGTTTTGTTTTTCGATATGACTAACGAAAAATGTGTAAAATTAGACGAGAATTATTAATCCTAAATAAAAAATTAAAAAAACTCGGTTTTAAAAAAAATCAAGTCATTATTTCACTTGTGAACCACCCTGTATAAAAAATTTTGATGCCAATTGAAAGTGCGTGTATTCATTACACAAACACTTGGTATCCTTGTTATCGAAAAAATTAACCGAACTTGAGTTATTCAAGATTTAGAAAAAAATTGGTCGAAAAAAAACCACCCTGTATGTAATATTTTTGTTTAAAAAAGTACTCAGAAATCATTTAGAAGTAAAATTATCAAATAAAATTCAGGTCGATCCATTTAAAAATCGAAAGTTGACACCTCAATTTCTGACTTTTGAACCACCCTGTATAAAAAAAAATTCAAAACTGAAACCGCATAATTAGCACATGTACCCTAGATTTTTTTATTTTTCAAAAACTCTTTCAGGGGCCGAGTAATTTGAGGTGTCCAAGTTTGGTGGGACACCCTGTATGTATAAATGTTGTGTAGGTTTTGTAAAAAAAAAAAAAGTATTATTTTGCTCCGATTTCATTCATATTTCTGGATCATATATCATTCATACACTTTTTCACATTTCTGGACCGTCGAATATGACCATGTAGTTGAAAAGACATTAAAACCCAAAAAAAAAAACTCAAAACTATCGTCTATTGACAAGGAAACTGGACATCCTGTATAAAATAAGTGGCTGATTTGTATTCATCGTGTATCCAGTCATTCTAGTGATCTAGTCATGTCGAAAGAAAATGAAAGAGATAAAGAATAGAATATATACTGGAATTGTGATGGAGGGAGAGGGAGAGAGAGAAAGAGAGAGAGAGAGAGAGAGAAAAGAGAGAGAGAGAGAGAGAGAGAGTGAGAGAGAGAGAGAAAAAAGGATAAATTCCAATCAAAAGGAAATATGTAATTCCAATCCCTTCCTCTGTAGAGAATATAACTCACCCGAATAAAGAATATAACTCACCCCCCACCATTAGATATTTAATATAAACTAAAACTAAATGTGTCACCATGCTTTGTGAAGGGAATATCTTATTTTTTCTTTTAAATGTAAATCTAGAAGATTTTTTGTTTTAATGTAAATCCAGAAGACATGGTCCTGATAAAGAAAAAACATTGTAAATATACCTATATGTATACCTAAGACGTACACATAGGTGGTAAATATAGTAGGAGATAATTTTATTTTAGCGCGTGATTTAGCTCCGTGGTTACTACCCGTTTCAGCTCAGTGGTAAGTTCCTTGGTTGCGGATAGTCCCGTGTTCGAATACCATCAGAGAAAACGAAACTACTCAAACTCGCTATAACCTATACTGAACTTGGGACTTGAACCACCGACCTCCAGGTTACAAGCCCGCCGCCTTATCGATCAAGCTACTTGACGACCATTCTCATCATGAGGCTGCTATTACAGAGGGACGAGAAGAAGAAATACAAACACATCCAGACACAACGTAGCAAAAGAAATGGGTAAGTGGGATAGAGTGGAAGCATTGTTGGCAATATAAAAGAAATGAAAAATGTAGGAGATATACATGGAGAGATTGCAGGATAAGATTGGAATTTAGATTTCCAGTGGCGGGTGTTAAGGGGTTGAAAATATTATGGGAAGAAGGGAAGAAACAAAAGAGGGAAGAATAATATTAAGACGAAAAAAAAATTATATTTTCATAATACCGTCAAACCTGCAGGATATATGAGAACAATTTTCACGTCCAATTTACCTCTCTAAGAGCTAAAATAAACTCTTTATAAGAGAACCTGGATATAAGAGAAGAATTTCCATGTCAAATTTAGGTACCTCTTTATAAGGAAAAATAAGATCTTGTAAAGAAAATCTTTACTCATAATTACAGAACATATAGAAGATCTAAAAAAACTAACAAGAACTTTAGTGCAAGAAAGAAGTGTTGTAGGCTTAAAAATCAATGAACAGAAGACAAAAATAATGCACATGAAAAGAGACAAAAGAAATAACTTCATAAATATTCAGATCGATGACTACACCTTCGAAAGAGTGTCCACTTTCAAATACCTAGGGACAATAATATCTGATGAAAACAGAGAAGACATCGAAATCCAAACAAGAATTCTAAATTCCAGTAAGAGCCTGTATGCATGCCAAAAGATAATGTCATCTAAACTTCTTTCACATTGCTCAAAAATCAAAACATACAAAACCATCATCCGCCCTGTATTAATGTAAGGAAGTGAAACCTGGATAATGACCCAACAAACACAAAATAAACTTTTGATTTTTGAAAACAAAGTTCTACGTAAGATCTATGGCCCTACGTGTGAAAATCCACATTGGCGAATAAAATACAACAGAGAGATAAGAGAGAAATACAAAGAACCTGATATTGTAGCTGAAATTAAAATCCTTCAGCACTAGTGCTTTGCTGAAGGAATCTTATAAGATTTTCCCCCTCAAAAAAAAAAAAAAAGAAAATGTGTAATGTATAAAATATTTAGAGGATGTGCCAAAAGTACCACTTGATGCTTTTATTATTATTATTACTATTACTTTACACTTAATAAAAAAAGTATTTATAATATACAAGCAGAAAATTACAAATGAATATACAAAAGTGGAAACAATATAAAAAGAAAAACAGGAGAAATGGTCCATGTCCTATCTAAAGGGTTGGGTCATTTGCCTTTGGCCATACTTTCCGCCCAACCCTTATGAATTTTTAGTGATGAACTAATGTATTGTGTTTTTTAGTGATGAACTAATGTAAGTAATGCTTATCTCCGCAATTTCCATGACACTAAAGAAGTACCGGTTGGTATCGAAAAATCCGAATGTGTCTCTCATTTACAGAACGTCTCTGGAAAATACAGAAACTTCACGTAATCGAAGCGTCAAATAAATACAGCAGTTTCTAATAAATTCAGAAACTTCACATCCCGAATTAAGCTTCATCTTTCTTTTTGTTTAACGAAAATGGTTGAGTCTGAAAAGAGCAGATAACTTATTCCTCTCAAGCTCTTCTCAGTGGAATGAGACTAAATGAATACTGATAAGGAGATAGATAAGGAAGATTAAGATTGTAAAAAGGATCAGCAGAAAGTTTAGGAGGAGGAACTTGATGGAGAGGTAAAGAGCAAAAGGAAATGGAAAAGAAGGAAAAAGAGGTAAAAAGATAAGAAAGAGAAGGAGGAAGTATGGAAGATAGGATTGAAAAAAGATAAGTAGGATAAGATAGAATAGAGAAAATGAAGAAGGAGGAGAGATAAGTGAAGGAGCAGGAAGAGAAGGAGGAGGAGGAGGAGAGTTAAATGAAGGAGGAGGAGAAGAGGTAAGTGAAGGAGGAGGAGGAGAGATAAGAGGAGGAGAAGAATGAGGAAGAGGAGAGATAAGAGGATGATGTGGAGAAGGAGGAGGAGTAGAAGGGGAAAGAAAATTTCATTTGGAATTTGAAGAAAGTAGAACTATACTGGGTGATTGTATGTTGCAAAAAACATTTATATATTATTCATTGCTCGGTAACTTGTACTATTTTTTATGTTAAACGTGCTATCTAGACATGTAACATAATGTTCACATAATGCACGAACATTCAATATCTGACTATTTTGATTTCACATTTCATCACAGTCGATTGCAATGTTATAGTGGAGGTATGTTATAGCAGGCCCCAAATTCTGCATGTCGTGTTGAATGGCATGACAAAAAAAAATGCTGAATTTGATATTGAATCTGTCAAATATGCATTAAATAGTTTTTGTAAAGAAAAATTTTACAGAAAATTGTGCTTATGAATGAGAGGCTAAGAGGCAGACCGGACAAGTGGTAAAAATGGAAAATATTTTGTATTATACCTCGTTGGAAAAGAGCGCGAAAAGATCTATTTTTTTAGATTGGTTGCTAGTTTCTCATCAGTGGTTGTATTAAAATTATAGGTGAAAGAGAAAATGGCTAAGTGTCATTTTAGCCAATTTCAAAATAGCAGTTCGAGCATCTCAAGGTGTGACTAAACATTTTTATTTATTGATCGGACTTCTCATAAAAAAAACCATGAATTGTTTTATTGTATTCAAAAGCAGGTGACTATCTATAGGAGCCAGAGTGACCAGATAACATATTATTTTGAAAAGTGACTATTGATTTTTGTAAAGAAATTATTGGACTAATGTATGCAACAAATGAATTATTTTGACATGGAAGCTATAAAAGCAAAACGGAAAATGGCAGTCTGTTAAGGTTGGGTCAAGTTGTCATTTATTATTATTGGTACTTACAGAAAAATGTGGCATGTGAACTTGTTTTGGTTCATTATCTATGTGTTCCTAATTATTAAGTAATTTATTTAATAAAATATAATATTACTGAGCCACCACAAAACTATCAAGTGTTAGATGAGGTTACCGTTGCTAAATTCAGACTTCACGTAACAGGGTCAAAATCTTTTGATTTTAATATTGATTACCTCCCTCAGTCTGTTTACTTTTGTTTACTGATATGAGCCCTCAATTTTTTTTGAAGTCTCTCTTGTGAATGGTTTTGATCGTAAGAGTGGTTAAAGTTTCAAGTTGTAAAAAGTGATCATAGAACAGTGTTTGGTTTCAAAGTGATTGTGAAGTCAACAAAGGAAGGAATCAGTAGAGTCAAGATGAAGACAGTAGCAGTGCAATTTGGGAAGAAACTCAAAAATAGTTCCTGTGGTAAGTACTACATGAGTATTTGTTTATTTGTGTTATGGAAGATTTTAAGTATATTTGATAATAAATCAAGGGTCTAACCTATTGGAAGAGATTTCAAAATAAATAATTATCTAATTCTGACTCAAGTTGTCTAAGTAAACCAGAAACTTTGGTAATATAGGTAAAATTTTCACAAAGGCAGGTACACAGAATTTGAAAAGCTGAAGGTTGGTATTCAAACATTTCAAAGAGGTTCAAGGCAAAAAAGGGGAAAATAATTTTTTTTGAACTGGTATAGTACTTAACTGTTACCTATTAATGTTCTAATAAACTTATTCAATAATATAATAAATTCATCGTCAAAGTTGTAACTATTTTTATGTTGAAACAATTGGACCAATGGACATTGAATGTTCAAAAAGCAGAAGCAATGTCTATCTTTAACGTATTTGAACTTTAAATCATCACATATAAATCCAAAGAAGTTGTTGTTCAAAAAAATTTTGCATTCTTTTCTTTCAAAAAAATCCAACTTTGTTATTAGGGATAAGCCTGAGCACAATCTTGAATTTTAAACTCATTTATTCGTAAAGCATTTTTTGCAGAATTCCACTGCTTTCCTCTAATATGAACATATTTTTGAAGTATCCAACGGATGGGAACTGTCGATTTTTTTACAGCAATCATTACCAGTTGTACCACCCTGTAGAAACGGAAAATTTTCCAAGATTACCATCTCGCTCCAGGAAAGATTAAGCTCAGCTCTCAGTGAAAAACAAAATTTAATGAAGACTTGCGCGCTCAGAAGGATTTTCTTTTAAAAAGAAAGAAGTATTACTTTGTAACGCTATTTTGTTCGTTCATTTTAGCTTTTGTAGTAATACAATATATCTTATTATTAGTATGTTAATAAGTAAATATACATATATATTATTAGTATGTAAGATTCATTGTTAGGATAGCATTATAGCAAGCTTATTTTGATGGTTTGGAATTTGTTTTGGCTGAGTTATGAGCTCACGTTGTTTAAATATTTGGCACAAAATAATAATGTTAATTAAGAATATTAATTTTGAAAAAATGATTACGGGCGATTTTTTCAGCTAACATCACCCCAGTCGTGATATGACCATGCAGTGAAAGCGACGTTAAATCCATTTTTTTAAATAGGCAATAAGTACCTATTTTTATGTCGAATATATATAATAATTATATATATTGGCATTATAGGACTTCTACAAAATACCACTATCACTGAAAACTGGAATTTGGAATAAATGAATTTGAGATTCTGGTACAGGAAATGCGGAAATTTAGTTGTTATCATCAGATCATCTTAGAGGAAGCTTTAAGTCACGCAGGTCGAGACTTTTGAGATACACCAGGTCTCATTCTGTCACTGAAGTTAAGCAACGTCTAGCGAGGCTAGGACATGGATTGGTGACCATTCAAAATTTTAACCCTCGTGATGCTTAGTTCGGCCCCACTCAGACTGGGTGAGGTAATTGAGAACTGTATGGTTTTGAGTTTCCAGTCGTGATGGCAAAACGCGAGGCGAGCGAACTTGGCCTTGACTCGCGCTCGCTGCAGGGCGCGAGCGAACTATTTTTGTAACTCGGCTTCGCAAAAAATTTTAGTTCGCCTCGCCTCTGCGCTTACGTGGATCGGCTCAGCCTGCGAGTTCGGCGAGTTTTTAGTTCGCGCAGTTCGCCTCGCGCTTCCAGAGTGTCTAGTGGTTAATAGCATAGAAAATATGCTTTATTATTTCAACAATGCGAAGTGTCTTTAAAAAGGATAATTAAATCTCTATTTTTTAACAATTCTTTTGATATATTTATTGATTATGTTCATAAGTCGTTGGACCGAAAAAATATCACATAGGTTCAAAGTACACATAGCTACAAAATAATTTAAGATTGTACGGAGTGTATAAAAATGGAAGCCAGTCAAATAACTCGTGTATGGAAACGATTTTCAGTAAAACCCTGAAACAATGTTCAATTATAAAGGAGGGGAATCTTTTTCAGGGTTTAATTTTTCATACTCTTAACAGGACAGCCAGGGGGGTCACTTTGGATCTAAATGGGACCCACCCATTCGTAATACATTTCTGAAAAGTAGTTACCATTGAAAGTATTTTTAGATAGGGCGGTGACCAGTTACTGCACGTGGGTTTTAGAATTTTCCACATTAATATGAAGTAAATCGGGCCCTGTTTTATTTTAAATTGAACACAGTGATCATTGCATAATTAAATATTCTCCATAATTATACTCGAAAAAGATGGTTTTACAAACATAAAGAAAAGTTGACCACTTGATATCTTCCTGGTAAAGCTAATGGTATCAAAAAGGCAGGAAAGTTTCATCATTTGAATTGACCAACCAGTTTTTACCAATTTATTTCCTATAAAAATTACTGAAACCTGTGAAATGAAATGTACAATATCTCCGGCACTGTTTGATTAAAAAATCTCATACTTGTCTAAAATACTTTAAATGTCAACTACTTTGCAGAAATGTATTACAAATAGGGTGGTTCCATTTAAGATTCATAAGTTGACCCCCCTAGGGCCGCCCCTGTTAAGAGTATGAATTATTAAACCCCCTGAAAAAGTTTTCCCTTCCATATAATGAGACACGCGTTTCAGAGTTTCTGAAAATCGCTTCCATAGACGAGATATTTTGACTTGGCTCCTTTCTTTATATACACCCTGTATATTGATAAGTTATAAGTACTGTAATTTTTGCATTTGAATATACTATAACGACCCATGATAATATTTATTACGAAATTATAATTATCATGTAATAATGGTCATCAGTGTGGAGCGGAAACAAGTAAATTTAACCACCCCACCTCATGGTATCTAACGCGAAAATCTCTTGAGTTTAAAGTATTTACAAACTGCGACTCTATAAATCCCATGTTAGTCCGGTTTAAAAAACAACCCACTTGGTATTTTTATTCCAATCAAATGATCTATTAAAAACGTTACTATTGCAAAAGGTTACCCATGGGATTAACATAGTATTTAGCGCGAACTGCGAACCGCTCGCGCGAACTAGTTCGCCTCGCCTCGCAGAAATGACGACTCGCGCTCGCGCGGGGCGAGTTTTTTTACAGTTCGCCTCGCGCGAACTTTTTTAGGTGCGAGGCGAGTTTTTGCCCAACTCGCGCTCGCAGTTCGCGCGAACAGTTCGCCTCGCCTCGCAGCTCGCGGCCATCACTAGTTTCCAGCTAATGGAGGGTTTAACCACCGCCAATATATGACCTTGCAGTTTAAAAAGACTTACCTTTTACTTTCCTTTTTATAAGATAAGGAAATTTAAAAAAGGAGGAGCATTTTGAGAGTCAAGTGGTTAAGGCGCTAGTCTGGTAATCGAGATAGCGTAGGGATCCGATGGTTCGAATCCTACCCAGTGCATGAATTTTTCCTCATTGATTTGAGTTTGTGACCACATAATAATAAGACTCTGAGGGTTATATAGGTGGTAGAAAATGCTTTGAGCATTATTAACCTCGCCTGGTGGTTACCTTGCACTAAAGAGTATTATTATTATTACCTAAATTGGACAAAACCTAAATTTCTTGAGATCTTTTATTTGAGTTAGTTCGTTTACCTTTCATGATAAAATATAACTTCCGAGAGTTAGAGTACTAATGTAGAAAGGAAACCCCCTACTATGAGTAATTGAGTACCCAGCTGTCAATTTAAGCCTTTCGTACACTATTACTGGATGTTACTATGAGTAAGATTCTTATTCTAAGTTATGACCTTGAAGCCTATAAAGCTATAACAATGATAATGTTTTATACCTATAACGAGAATGCTCTTGTATTTTTTTATTTATTTTTTTTATTAGTTATTAATAAGATATATTAATTTTTGGGGGGGGGTTAACATCGCTTTGATTATATGACGACGTGGGGTTTACCCTCCATTCACACCAGGAAAGGACGAACTCACCCAGCCTGGGTCGGGCCGGAACGCCAACATCACGAAATCTTCACCACGCTTGACGTTGCTCAACTCCGATGATCCTACGAGAAGCGGTGCATTCAACGCGCCATCACCGCTGGCTCTAGCTTCTCCATTCATTAAAATCCCACAAATAGAGAGGAGGTTCGTTATGAATGAAATCTCTATAATAGTAAACACATCAGTTTCAGCGTAAAACAACAGTACTCTCAGATCCCCATAAAAGTTCCCATTCAATGCAAGGAACGATACTAAAAATGACCTGGGTTAATGTGCTCATAAGGTCATAAACTGATGAGGTCATAAAATTCCTATGACCTTGCTAAGGACGTAGTAAAATGATTTGTCCCGGTGTTGTGTGACTGTGACTTCGCGCAATGGAGGAACAATGAAATAAATTTAGTTCCTTGTTTTGTTATGTTTTATTTAGGAATCTCGATTTGCATTCGGACTGCACTTGCTGCTGAAACGCTAATTTTAAAAATGAAGCCAAGACAAAATTTTGAATTTAAAGTTAATTCTCTACACAATAGGTACCTACTTATACACAATAGATATACATTCTGTATTCAATAGCTATACACAATACACAACAATAGCTATACACTCTGTAGTCTAATATGTTTTATACATGTTTAAACTTCAACATGTATAAAATCATCAAAGTTTGGCGACTTTCTGATCGATAGTTGCCACACATCTGAATGAAAATCACTTGGAATCACTTTGAGTACCAGCTCTATTTCTAAAAAAAGCCCCCATATTATTATGCTGGGTTTACGGCGCTGAATGTGTTGAAAAAAAAAAAAAACCAAAAAATATAGAAGACCAGTACCCCAACCATAGAAATCATTAAGTCAGTAGAGCTTCCGCGTTTGCCTTGGAATGCAACCTATTATAACAATAAGTCAATAACAGTTAGCATTTTTCTTTATTTTTGATCTTGTAGTTAATTTTCAGAATGTTGTTGTTCTTCTGTAGTTGTTGTATATCAGCGGCATAATGTTGTTGTTGTGATTATCAACAGCAGAATGTTGTTATTGTTGTGATTATCAACAGCAGAATGTTGTTGTTGTGATTATCAACAGCAGAATGTTGTTGTTGTGATTATCAACAGCAGAATGTTGTTGTTGTGATTATCAACAGCAGAATGTTGTTGTTGTGATTATCAACAGCAGAATGTTGTCAGAATGCGGTGGACGGCATAATTATCAACAGCCTCTCAGCACGCGAGCCCTCCCAGATTTCTTATGTCAACCTACAAAATACCTGAGCTTTCATGAGTTAAACAGTTGTGTGTGACATTGAACTTTTGAAGGTTTTGACTAAAAACCTCCTTGTAAACATATTATGATGTTAAGTTGGTATATAAAGCAATACTTGAGATTGTTAAGAATTAGACTAAATTTCCATTTTCTTAAGTTATGTATGTTAACTATGTATACATAATTTTGTAGACAATTCTTCAGAGAACTAGCGTTTTCTCAAGTAAAATACCCCAACCGATGAATCTCACTGAAGTTAAGTTTCGCCTAGCATGGAGAAGACATGGTTTGGTATGTGCTGACCTCAGTTCTTCGGTCGTCAGAGAGGTTTCTTCCTAAAATGATTCTTCCGGAAAAAATTAAACTTAAAATGAGATTCTATACTGTTTCTATTGACAACAAAATGCGTTATGCAAAATCGTTTACTATTCGTTTAGCACGAAGAAATTGATCTAATCAAGATCACAACTATATCAGTGGTAAGATCCTCACTTACTATATTATGAAAGGTCCCATGTTCGAACCCCAGAGCCGTCAAAAACTTGTATTAATAATTTATTTATAATATATAGTTCTGTTGTTTCTAAGGAACACTTTCCGGTGCGGCGTTTTGTTGACCCAGCACCTAAATAGGAAGTTTATAAAGTTATCATATTTGTGGGAATCGTACTTTGGTCATATCACAACTATTCAAACTCGCTGTACTAAATCTACGCTGAAACCAGGACTTGAACCACTGACCTCCAGGTTACAAGTCCCCTGCCTTGTCGATCAAGCTATTGAGGTCAGTCAGTTGGAAGTTTATATTGTGTCTCTTCTCACCCATCAGAGGTGAGGAATACTACGGAATGGCTACAACACAAAGAGCTGCTACTCAAATCAACCTGCCCAGCCTGAGTGGGGGCCAGAAACAGGCAGCATCACGAGGTTTCTAACCTCACTGGACGTTGCTGAACTTCTGTGACAGAACAACAACGTGCTATCGACACTACTGTGACAAATGATGCGCTTTATCCCACAAAACAATCGCATTTTCAGCCAATTCATAATGCATTAGTTCTTTGTGTTTATCATGTTCAAACTGCTGATTATCAATCAAGCTCATCGGTAGGGAAGCGCTCGTCAAGACAGACTCAGGTAACACCAACACAAAACAGAGTTTCTTATAAGTTATTCTAAAAAAGTTGGGTATATCCTAAACATATGTATAATTGTATATATTTTTTAATTTTTTCTCTCTCTCTCTTTTCTTCTTCTTATATTGTATAATAATTAGTAATATTATCTGTGTTGTATATATATTATGTCCTTAAATAAAGTGTAAAAAAAAAAATCCAAACAATAATTCAACCCTGAACCCGGCTAAGTCTTCAGTCTGCAACTCGACACAGTACAGGAGATTACATTGTACAGAACCAGATTTCAAAAAAACAACGCCGACCTAAAGTAAATTTATGAAAAGGTAGAGTGGAAAGAAGACTTTTGTTTATAAACAATAGTCCTCTCTTTTCAACCCTTACAAAAAACACTCGAATAATAACTCTTCCATTAGAATTTCCAACACACCCTCTGAGTTTACCTCTCCCCCCTCTTCTCCCCCCTCCTCTCCCTTCATCTCTCCCCCTCTCCATTAGAAGGAAGACCCTCCGACACAATCCACCCCATATCCACCCTCTTGGATGCCATCGAAAGAAAAAAAGTGTTCTCTATTTCAGCTCAAAGGTCGACGTAGTTCGGACTTTCTACCGCTAGGCGCCGCCACTTCCTTGACTCGGATTGTCGCTGAACGTTCTTTCTCTTGAAGGATGAAGACAGCTCAAAGGATAAACGCTTGAGGGGTGAGGAATTTTGAGAAGGTGAAGCATTTTGAAGGTGGCAATATATAGGATTTTGAAACCGGTTTTTTTGTGCATTGATGTTAAGCAACGGCGGGATAGGATATTTTTTCCCACTTCTTATTTCATAAAATCTGATAAGCAGTCCCGTGCTCCCCTACCATGCGGGTGGTCCTAGCTTTGAAACTTCGGCTCGACAAAATTATTTACAAGAAAAAAAATACAGCTAGGTACGTTATTATTTTATTTTATTTTTAATACTAAAAATGCAAGCATATGTAGGTACTAATAAAAAACGACATTGTCTAACAACAGCACTCTTGGGTTCTAAAATTATTCCCAATCAGGCATATATTCCATAACAAGAATACACAAATTAACTACTCAAATCAACCTCACCCAGCCTGAGTGGGGTCGTCAAAAGCCAGCATCACGAGAGTTCAAATTTGAATGGTCACCCATCGAAGTCCTAGCTTTGCTGGACGTTGCTTAACTTCAATGACTAAATGAGAACTGGTCTATTCATGCTGCCATCGACGCTGGCTGCTCTTCAATTTGATTCACCGCAGAATTCACGAAGAATTCCATACATTTTTTTTTTTTTTTAAAGATGAGTGTTTCACATCAGCCTTTTTTATTTCGTAGCCATGAAACAGGAGCTACTGTAGACGCTTGTGGTCTGTGTTGCAGCCTGCCCAACCCGTAGTATGCCTTCATTCTGATGGGCAAGAAGTGACAAAATACTTCCCATTCAGGTGCTGGGTCAACACGAGCGCACCGAAAGGTAGTGAATACAAATTTTTATCGGCGTGGGGGTTCGAACCCGGAACCTTCCGCATGGCAAGCGAGTGCTTATAACCACTGAGCTATATTCATGCACTCGAACAACACATTAAAACAACACTTACAACGTCTTCTCTTGACCTAATTGTTTGACCCCTTGATTATTTTCAATTGTTCTCTATTTAAAACCTACTATCTTGCTGACGGCATGTTCTATTAAATACATTGTGTTCATTTGCTGATTTTTTCCAAGGCCGCCAAACTAGAGCTAAAAATAGACACTTTTCATACCACTCGATGAAACCCTAAGTTCAGCAGTTTGGTGCCATTTTTGTGTGGTGAATGTCTCTAAAGCCAGCATTGGCGTGGATAGTTTTATCAGTTATCTTTCTGTCGCTGAAATTAAGTAAAGTCCAGCAAGCTTAATATTTGGGTAGGTGACCATTCAAATTTCCGTCCCCACTGAGGCAGAGTGATGTTAATTCAGGCGGACGAATATAGATCATTGATGGTATCACAGAAGAAAGGTGTCTTCATTCAAAAGTACGATGAATGATAATAATAATAAGAAATAATTCATTTGTTTTATTTTTTCATGTTTTTTTTGTATACAAAGTACTGGACCCTAAGCCTTTTTTATTTGGCTTCTAAGATCTATGTTGATAGCCAACAATGTGTAAAAATAATATGCGTATCTGCCATTATATTAGGGACTCGAACCACCGACCTTGAAGTAACAAGTCCACCGCGTGCTGGATTCAACTGAAACTGTGAAATTGCTATGTAATGGTTTAAGAAATATTTCTCCCAGCTGGTAGTCGAACCCACGACAAAGAGTTCCGGAGATAGCATAATAATAATAATATCGCCTTATTTATATACATCAGCCCGATTAGGACTATTTTAGTCCCATTATTCTAGCAGTAAGCCCAAGACGTATTATTATGTGGCAAAAATCCCAAATGGGAGTATAACTTGTTACGTCCCGGCTGGGTTTCGAACCCACGACCTCTGGAATCTCTGGATTCGCAAAGTGCCGCCTTTACCACTGAGCTACCGGGACGGATAGTAGATAACATCTTGTAGGCAACGTCCCACCAATGAGACAAAATTCAGTACAGAAAAGATGTACAGCAATGCCTCATTGTGTAGAGTAGGGTTAGGAAAAATAAAAATATGAGGCCATGCCTCGGGCCGTATTTCGGGTGCATCCGGTAACACTCTTATTTCAATGTCAATAAATCAATTGGCTATCTGACATAGCTATACAAAGTAAATACCATTAATACCTAAGATACCTACTCAACTATAACAAATAAATCACACTGTTCCCCTACTGTATACCTATGTAAGAATATATATAATATATTATATATTTAATTATGTACTGCCATTCAGGGCCGGTCGGTGCTAAAGAGCTGCGGAAATACAGCACCCCAGAAGAAAAAGAAAACGAGAGGATTTTCTCAAGTCCTATCTCATTCATACACAGTAAAAATTATCACACAGTTATAGAATAATGAATGCATATAATTATTAATATTAATACGGGAAACGAACCGAACTCAGTAGCTTGATCGATAAGGCGGCGGACTTGTAACCTGGAGGTCGGTGGTTCAAGTCCCGGTTTCAGCGTAGATTTGGTAGGTACAGCGAGTTTGAGTAGTTGTGATATCACGAAAGTGATTAACACAAATATGATAACTTATTAATACGGTAAACAAACTAAAACTCTTTAGATACTAAAGGACCGATTCTATAAATTCCATTTTTTTTATATAAAGATGAGTGTTTCACAGCCGTTTTTATTTCGTAGCCATGAAACAGGAGCTACTGTAGACGCTTATGGTCTGTGTTGTAGCCTGATGCCCATCCCGTAGTATGCCTCCTCTCTGATGGGCGAGAAGTGACACAATACTTCTCAATTAGGTGCTGGGTCAACACGAGCGTACCGGAAGGTATCCCTTACAAACAATTGTAACCAAATTAAGAATACAAATTTTTGTCGGCGCGGGGGTTCGAACCCGGGACCTTCCGCATGGCAAGCGAGTGCTTAACCACTGAGCTAATCGCGCGCTAATCCATTTTAGTCCGGTATATGTGGCAGCATCCCCAAAACATTTTCCCACCGGCCGCGCCTGCTGCCATTAAAGCTTTAGATGTACATAAAACTACTCGCTATACCTCTATATATGTTATAATGTTACATTATGGTTGTTAATGGCGAGACAGGTTGCCATGGGAACCATCAGATACAAGGACAACCATGTTTCTTTCTCATGGAGTGGTTTCTGTATACCTATAGAATTTGGATCCACTATTGTACGTATAGATACTGGTTGGGTACCTGTTTTCGGTGTTTCTCGGTAGATTGCTCTGCGATTTAGTCTGGTATCAAACCATCCTCAGATTCCTCAGTATGTTAATCGATGATGAGCCAGACCTATCAATAAGACGATGATGGCACTGGTATACTCAAGTGGTTAACGCGCTAGTCTGGTAATCCAGGTAGCGTAGGGATTCGTTGGTTCGAATCTCACATGAATTTTTCCCCAATAATTTGAGTTTGTGACCACAGAATATTAAGACTCTGAGGGTTAGGTGGTAGAAAATGCTTTGAGCATTAACCTCGCCTGGTGGTTACAGTTTTTAACCATCAGATAACGGACTAGCCAACAGTAAGAAGCCGGGCTAGCTTGCAGTTTTTTGGGGTTATAATTTAATTTAACATAATATATTAACGGGGTTGACCCATGTTCAATGACTTCAACGGTTTTTATAAAGAAAAAGCTTATATGTGGTTTCTTAAGTTGTCAACTTAACCCAGATAACGCGGTGAAATTTTTTGTTTTATTTTTTTGGAGTGATATTGAGTCCTAAATCAAAATATTAGTGCTGTCAACTTATCACTCGGACTCAAAACAAAGAACTTGAGGTGTCGCCAACTATCCTCAACAAGCTGAATTAATTAGAAAAATCCACAATATAGTACTATTGTAGTACCTTTCAAGCGTCCTTCTGGAAGGACGTCAGCCCCATCTGGGGATGACGTCAACCTAAGTTGGCTGCTGGAGGCTTAATATGTCAACCTAAGTTGGCTGCTGGAGGCTTAATATGTCAACCTAAGTTGGCTGCTGGAGGCTTAATATGTCAACCTAAGTTGGCTGCTGGAGGCTTAATATGTCAACCTAAGTTGGCTGCTGGAGGCTTAATATGTCAACCTAAGTTGGCTGCTGGAGGCTTAATATGTCAACCTAAGTTGGCTGCTGGAGGCTTAATATGTCAACCTAAGTTGGCTGCTGGAGGCTTAATATGTCAACCTAAGTTGGCTGCTGGAGGCTTAATATGTCAACCTAAGTTGGCTGCTGGAGGCTTAATATGTCAACCTAAGTTGGCTGCTGGAGGCTTAATATGTCAACCTAAGTTGGCTGCTGGAGGCTTAATATGTCAACCTAAGTTGGCTGCTGGAGGCTTAATATGTCAACCTAAGTTGGCTGCTGGAGGCTTAATATGTCAACCTAAGTTGGCTGCTGGAGGCTTAATATGTCAACCTAAGTTGGCTGCTGGAGGCTTAATATGTCAACCTAAGTTGGCTGCTGGAGGCTTAATATGTCAACCTAAGTTGGCTGCTGGAGACCATCGCTCCCCCCAGCTGTAATAGACATACTGGTTACACAGCAACAGGATACAGCAAGCGGATTGTGACTCAGATCACTCAGAGGTTCGAGTCTTGAACGTGGAAAAATTTTACAAGGTAATTTGTTTGTATAATTGTGACACCAATCTAATCTAACCTTTATACTCCGGTATCAGTCTGAGTTAATTGTGCATTGGGCATGCATATTGAGGAGCGCAATAGCACTCCGACCCGCGAAGTTCAGAAAGTTTCGACCAAGTGGTGATATTCGGTAAACGGGGGTAGACATGGTGTGGGTGTGCTGATGTGCCAACCATTACAGAGCTTTATTATTATTATAGAATGCTTTATTATTTAAGACAAAAATATATACAGTAAATACAATGAACTTATAAAGAAAAAATAAATAGATTGAACAAAAAAGAACAAGAAAGAGAATGAAGCTAATGTCCTACCTAAAGGGCGGGGTTATTGCCTGTGGCAATCTCTTCCACCCAACCCTTTATGGAGCACCTTAAGGTGAAAAATTGGCAGAAAAGTGGAAAAGACAGATTTATTGCTCCCTTGTCCCTTTCTGTTTATCAAAAGATACCAAAAGAATAAGATGTTTCCCAAATACAAAATACGTAACAACTGACACTAAATAATTAAATAATAGCTAGGGGTGATTCAACCACCAGTTCTTGTTCTGGCACTGAAGGTAAGCAACGTCCAGCGGGGTTAAGACTTGCATTCAAATACGAACGCTCGTATTCCTGTTTCAACCCGGGTTGATGGGTGAGGGTAATGCGGTTAACTAATGTGTCTGGCTTATCTTAACTTTAATCTTATTTTATATTTTGGCCTTTTTGAGGCTCCTTTAATGTCCGATGATACTTTTTTGCATGGATGAAACGTCCTAAGATGAAAGTTGTTCAGGACAGCATTATCACACGCCCATTGCTGGGAATCGCACCGGGTTTTCAGCTACCCACTTAGACCTTATCTTTTGATGAAATTTTCACGAATGACATTCCTTAATCACAAGAAACTGCTCTGACTCCTCTTCTTTTTCAACGAGGTCAGTCCAGTCAGTGACGTGGCTAAGGTCAGCCAGTCAGGTCGCTAAGGTCAGAAATGATGGAGGTCATTTACTGCAAGCATTCTTCATTTAATATTAAATACCACATTAGCTGTTGTATCGTAGCTACGAAATAAAAAAGGCTGTGAAACACTCATTTTGGATAAAAAAAACAACAATAATTATATATACAATATAATTATTTATTGTACAAAACAAACAACAATAAATCATTAACAGATAAAAAGAAATATTTACAAAAAAAAATATCTTGATATCCGGGGCGACGTTAATGCATTAGGCATTCTCTGCCACTTAACCCCGGAAGTACCCAGTTTTGTCAGCCATATAGAATACTCTCCTTTGTCAAGGGGGTTGGCAACGTCGCCTTTTAGTAAATACACAAGAAATTTAAGCTCCTCAGTTTTGAACTTTAAAAGTGTGAATTATCTATTTTAGTTAAAAATAAAGTTTATAAGTCTAAAGACGGTGTTTCAAGAAACAGTTATATGTTTAAGTGTTGTTGATATGTGTAGTAATTGCTGAGAAATTGCTGATTGAAGTTCCCGTGGTGAGAAAGAAACTCTGATAGAAATAGGCAGCCATAACTTTTTCGTTAAAATTTATCAAGTTCAACATACAATTTGAAACATGAAAGTTTGTTACTATGGCAACAATTAGTGCGTGATACCCAGAATCAACTTTGACGCACGTGGTAAACAGCTGGAACGCACGTGTGGTTCATGCGTCTCTTATCTCATTGGCTATTAGATTCGGAAACAAATATTCGATTATCTTCGTATTCGGTTTTCCCCACTATCAGATCAAGTTGTACTTTTGCAGTGTTGCCACTCTGATTTTAGACAAGAATTTTGTGTAAAACACAGAGGGAATTTAAGGGTTTTATCCCTCCCGGAAATATCCATCTCTAGCTGTCCTCTGCATGGTGAATTGGTGATACCTACTCGATCCATTGTGTGTCACTGGGTCAGTGTGTAACTGTATACCTACCTACACTGATGAACCTATACCTACATAACTATTAATTACATAATAATATTAGGTGTCTACACCTTGAGTAATTCATCGTACGTACCAGCCGGTGTTCAAATTGTTTCGTACTCTTTACCCGCCTATATATCTCATTGATTTTAGATTGGACTGAAATTGATATCTTAATAATGGGGGAAGAAGGAGAAGAACTTTCAATGAAAGCCCTGTTTGAGGATATAAGAGAAATCAAACTAATGAACCAAGAATCCCGGGTGAGTGATGAAAAAATAAATCGGAAACTTGATGAGATCAATAATAAATTTCAACCGCTTACAGAAACGGTAGCCCAACATTCAAAGGAAATAAAATATTTAGATCAGGATAAGAGAAGAAAGAATCTCATTGTATTTGGTTTAGAGGAGCATATGCAGGAATCACGTCATGATCTGGAAACCAAGGTATTGAATTTAATCGTCAATAATCTTGATGTAGCTGAATTTACATTGCTTGAACTTGATTTTTGCAGAAGATTAGGAAATCATTCTACCAAAGCCCGTCCAGTGCTACTTGCTGTTACAACTCAAAGACGCAGATTCGAAATTTTGAGAAACAGAGGAAAGCTCAAGGACTCAAACATCTTTATCCGTGAGGACAGTTCTCCTGAGGATAGAAAACAAGAAAAAGAACTGCTTGCTGAGATGCTGAGATTACGCAAGGAAGGTAAATATGCAGTGTTGAGATCGGGCAAATTGATTGTGCGTGACAGAATAGACACAAATAAAACGAGTGGAAATAACAAGAGAGCTCTCTCTGAGTCACCAAAAGAGGAAGATTACAAAAATAAACGAGTGAACCTGAATGCTAGCAGCAGTGACTCTGATATACTCATGGCCTCGTCTGACTCAATCACTCCAGAAGCTGATGAGGGAAATAATGTATACGTCCAGCAGACAGGTAATACGAGTAAGGATAATACGCCATCTCATTCATTTCAGCTCAATCCTACTCCTGTGCAGCATTCACTTATGAAAGGTAATAAAGAGCGCCGATCTAGCTCGCTGCCTCGTAGCTCACAGCCGCGAATCGAGAATTTTTTTCAATCCGAGGATCAGAATCCAAAAAATCCTTGATTTCAACCACTTCTCGTCATAATGCACATGTACATAGTAATGATAATGTTTTTTTAAAAATAGCTTTTTGGAATATAAACGGTATCACAAGATTACTGAACTTAGAGCCACAGGAAATACAGCTATTGTGTGAGTGGGACATTATTTGTTTAAGTGAGACATGGTTAACCGACCACCCCCACCTACCAGTACTTGCAGAGCACTATAACATGGTGTCTGCCCCTGCAGTAAAAAACAAACAGAGGGGAAGAGCCAGTGGAGGTTTACTCATTTTATACAAACAAAAATTAAAAGTTGAAATAGTCGATATCTCAAACTTATGGCTGATTACTAAAGTAATAGGTACAGGTTCGAATCTCATACTCGGAAACTTTTACATAAGTCCCAGCTATAACCAAGAGGAGGCTCTAAAACTTTTAAAAATAGTTATAGATGACCTACATGAGAGTGGTTATACAGATATTTTGATCGGTGGGGATTTTAACTCACGCATTGCTAACGGAAATTTTATTGATGAAGAAATAGCTAGCAAATTTTCCTTGCTTCCTCAAAGGTATTCTCTTGATGAGGTTTCCAATAAAAAAGGTGAATCTTTAATAGAATTCATGGAAGGATATGGGTTTATTGTTTTGAACGGCAGAACTCCTGGTGACATTCCAGGTCAGTTTACATATTTAAGCAAGGCTGGCAAAAGCGTGGTAGACCTGGTATGGAGCAATGTGGAGTTGTGCTCGGATGTGATAGACCTGAATGTATCCAAAGATTTTCTTACTTCTGATCACCTACCTATTGTTTTGAAACTAGAATTTGAATGTGAAGCTGGAAATATAACTA
The DNA here is from genome assembly GCA_024516035.1 of Bactericera cockerelli. Classification (NCBI taxonomy): domain Eukaryota; kingdom Metazoa; phylum Arthropoda; class Insecta; order Hemiptera; family Triozidae; genus Bactericera; species Bactericera cockerelli. The sequence continues at coordinate 9,003,096 of CM044961.1, read as the reverse complement.
ATCACTATGAAGACAAAACAGATAAGAAAGTATCACGATACAAATGGTGTGAAGAAAAATCGGAACAATTCAGTGAGTTGATAAATGCAAGTTTTATTCCTCCACAACAATCATGCGAAATTTATAATTTATTAAAAAATAAAATTTCTGAGACTGCTTCTCGTCTTGAAATGATTCATCATCAAACAAATAAAAAGTTTAAGTTTAACAGGAACCCATGGTACAACCAAGAATGTCGCACTAAGAAAAAAATGTTGAGAAAACAATATAAAAAATGGTTAAAGTCAAGAAATGGCGGCGATTTAACAGTTTTTCTTTCACTTAAAAAACAATACTTTTCGCTCTGTAAAGAAAGGAAAAAAGCCAATGACGAGAAATTCAAGTGTAAATTACGTGAAGTTAAAAATGCGAGTGACTTCTGGAAAACAGTTTTCAATTTTAAGCCAAAGAAGGAAAATAAAAGTAAACATATTTCTATGCCCGTCTGGAATAATTTTTTAATCCACTCATTTCCCCCTCCTGATCACGTGACTCCGCTTCTACTTATACAGGGTGGTCCAGAAAGTTTGCACCAAAATGATAGGGGTAATAAAAGAGACCATTTCCAACAAAAATATTCCCGGACATTTTCCTTTATTTTTTGTCGTTTTCAAAATGGCGGCCAAAATGTGTGTTTTTCAATTATGTGCGTTCAGAACCTTGACAGCCTAAATGAGCATGATCATTAAAACATTGAACGGGTTAATTTAACTTATTTTAATTAAAATTTTATTTTCAATTCAAAAATGCAATCCGTTTTTTTCTAGGTGGTACAGAAAAAATTGAAAAAATCAAAAGCCAAACCAAAGTCGGAATATTTGAAAAACACGTTTTGGCCGCCATTTTGAAAACGACAAAAAAATAAAGGAAAATGTCCGGGAATATTTTTGTTGGAAATGGTCTCTTTTATTACCCCTATCATTTTGGTGCAAACTTTCTGGACCACCCTGTAGATGTAACTCGAGACCAAATGGATTCAGACTTTTGTATTGGTGAGCTGAACAGATGCATATCAAGGTTGAAAAATAGCAAAAGCCCTGGACCGGATAACATGCTTAATGAGTTCATAAAGTCGCTGGGAGATGAATGGAAACAGGAGATTTTGCGGTTTTTCAACTTTTTATTTGACGGAGGAGACATACCAACAGACCTAACCAAATCATATTTGTTCATGCTTCACAAAAAAGGTGACCCAAATGATCCAAATAATTTCAGAAGTATTGCACTTCTGAATACTTTACTAAAATTGGCTACACAACTCCTCGCTCAGAGAATTCTTGTCTGGTGTGAAACAAATGTTTTGTTCATGGAAGCACAATCCGGTTTCCGGCCCGGACGAGGCTGTACTGATAACATTTTCACACTATCTAGTATCATTAATATCCATCTTTTAAAACATAGAAAATTGTATGTAGTCTTCATTGACTATAAATCTGCTTTCTCGGAAGTAAACCATCACCTACTGTGGCTAAAAATGTATAATTTCGGAATTTCAAGAAAAGTCATTTCTATGTTCCAAAAATTTTACGGAAATGCCAAGACACAAATCCGAATAGGAGCTGATTTGACGGCTGAACACAATATTACCAAAGGCGTAATGCAGGGGGATTCAGCCTCGCCTCTGGCTTTCCTCATCTTCTTGAATGACCTTGAGGAATATTTTAGGTGCAAAGGTTTGAATGGAGTCTGCATTAACGAGGCTATCGATATCCTACTGTTACTCTACGCTGATGATCTCATAATTTTCGCCTCTGACAAAGCTGATCTACAAAGGAAATTGGACGCCCTACATTTATACTGCGAGGAAAACAAGATGATGATTAACGTAGCAAAATCGAACGTAGTGATATTCAGAAGAGGAGGAAGAGTTTCAGCTGGAGACACCTTTACCTATGCCGATAATCCGATAGAAATAAAAAACGAATATAACTACCTGGGTGTTTTATTTTCGTCCCATGGCGTTTTTTATAAAGCCGCAGAACAGGCACTATCACGAGGAAGAGTTGCGGTTGGTACTGTGAGACAGATCCTGGTCAGTTCCAAGTCTGATACGCTGGAAACTAGAGTGAAACTTTTTCAAGCAATAATAAGATCTACATTACTCTATGGATCAGAAGTCTGGGCGTTTCGTTATGAAGGAACAATTGAAAAGTGCCAAAGTCTATTTTACAAATCCATCTATTGTTTACCAAAGAATACCGCAAATTATTTACTCCGCTTGGAAATGGGTACTGTAAAATTAATTTATCATGCATTCGCCCAGATACTAGAATGGTGGCTGAAAATATTAAAAATGGACGAAAGTCGGTACCCCCGTCTATGCTATGACCAACTAGTAAGTCTGGACCAAAGAAGTTTGAATGTACCTAAATATAATTGGTGTACCCTGCTAAAAAACAAGCTAGTTCAACTTGATTATGTTGATGTCTGGGAAGCTCAATCTGGTGTCCTGTTAGAAGAGAAGAAAGAAGACATCTTGCGCACTTACTACTCTACACTCGTGCAGGAGGACTGGACTTCCCTACTTTCATCTTCCTACAACGTACTTTACAAAGAGATCAAAGTGAGGCCTGAGAGTTCCTCACCAGAACAAAGCTTTGTTTCGTCCTACCTACTAGAACCAGGGCCCATTGAAAGAAGTCGCGTGGCAGCTCAGCTTCGTCTCTCTGGAACTCAACTGAGGTTTTATGTCAACAGGATGTCCTACAGCTGGGATCAAGAGGAACTCTGTAGTATTTGCAACCAACAAAAACCTGAAGACATCCAACACTTTTTATTAGACTGTCCACATTATGCAACATTGAGATCAAAATACTTGCGTGATATTATCAGGATTGAGGGAGAAAATATCTTGGTAGAAATATTAAATATCAGATCAAAAATTCATCTGAATAATGTATATTGTTTTGTAAAAGAAGCATTGCAACTTAGGGCTTTTCTTCGGAACGAGTAGGCAATTTCATGATGATAAAATGAATAATAAATAATAGAACATGACTTAAGCATTAGATTTTTTTTGATTTTTTTTGATTTTATTTAATTATTCTTCTATTTTTATTGTTTATAATTTTTATTTTTTATTATTGTTTATCATAAATAATTATCATTATTACACATAAAGGGTGAATAATGACTTCAGCCGACCACAATTCCACGGCTCTTGATTGGGCGGACGGATTATCCGACCGAATGGGGGCGGGATGTGCCCCTGAGGACTTCTTGATCTCTTTCTCTGCTGCCTTGGGGTTTATGCCATGTGATCCGGCTGCCTGGGGGATAGCCGTTGGTTTCTATTGTGAGATCGAATTTTTCTTAAATTTTTATTTTTTAAATTTATATACATATTTTTTTTTGTATTAATCTGCCAACCACCATTGTAAAATCTTCACTGATAAATACAATTATCTTTATATTCTATTCTATTCTATTCTATTCTCTCCTTTGTCAGTTTTGTCACAAATGTCTCCAGGTTTCGACAGAAATATAAATTTTGGGCAATAATATGCATTATTTTAAATCTAACATTGTTTGTGATTCGAGCTGACGGATCAGGAGAGAACTGAACCACCAGTGCTTTTTGCTTTTACCTATATTGTCATGTAAATAGGTAAAATTAGGTAAATTAGCAAAGGTATATTAGGTAAATAGGTATAATATAACTACCAATCATAAAACTTACCCACCTATATATTAAAAACCACATCAGATGAATCAATAAATTATAGTCTTTTATTATTCAAATATAATTTAACAACATTTCACATGAATTTTGACATAATGTGTAGTCTAAAAATATAAATGGTATTGATACCTAATTGCCTATCTGATACTTTATTATGTATATGTAGGCAGCAGGCGTGGCCGGTGGAAAAATGTTTTGGGGGTGCTGCCACATAAACCGGACTAAAATGGGATTTATACAATCGCTCTTTCAGTATATGTATAAAGAGTTTGAGTTTGTTTACTATGCCAATCATAGTAATTATTATTCTAGAATTGTGAAATAATTTCTTTTGTGTACCAGCTAGAAAGTATCTTTTTCTTTTTCGTCTAGGGGTGCTGCAGTTCCGCAGCTCTTTAGCACCGGCCGTCCCTGGTAGGTAGAAGCAAATTCAAATTATATTTTCTAGAATAATTTCTTATGGATAGTAGCGCTATAGATACTTATAATAAATAAATAACATTAAATAAATGGCTGAATAAATAAATAAATAAGAAAGTGTCAGAATGTCACACGTTGTGGTATAAATTGTTTACCTGGAGTGTATAAAAATTAAATACATATGATAAATGTTAGAATGCAATATATTACAAACGCCATCTGGAATTCCAGGGGTTCCAAACCAAAGAAAACCAAAAAGCGAGCGTCTTTTATGATATATCTTCACATTTTTTTTGGGTAGCGCAGCATTACTAAAAGCCTCCTTTACTTTTCAAATTCTATTACATTAAATTCTTTTTTTCTCTGGTAATGCCACCACTGGTGGTTACTCATACAAGTAACTACTCATTTTTCCTTCACGAGGTATGAGTGGACCCCTAACATCCAAGTACAGAGTGGAAAAAATCCCGCCCCGCTGGGGATTGAACCCAGGTGAATAGTTCTGAAGGTTTGCTTAAATAGAATTATGTAGATACATACCACACTGATAGCTATACTAAGATAATCAGATTTCACTACTAGAAAAAATAACACAAAAAATTAGTGGATGTGACTGATCCACTAATTTACAGACTTAGTGTATATGTATGTATAACCCTTCTTTCTCTCTCTTATCTTCCTTATCACTCCTTTATCTCTCTCTCCCTTCCTCCCCTCTTTCTCCCCTCTCCCTCGTTTTCTCTCTCTCACTCTACCTCTCTTCCTTGTCATCATATATTACCTTTTTTGCCAACACTAAAAAATATGTCGTTCCCAGAATGGTTGAAAAAAAAGCATTTTGTATTCTACCAAACAGACAACAAAATGTTGGGCAACCCTAATTTATGGTACCAATGTGTGTGTGTGTGTGTGTGTGTGTGTGTGTGTGTGTGTGTGTTGTGTGTGTGTGTGTGTGAGAGAGAGAGAGAGAGAGAGAAAGAAAGAAAGAGAGAGAGAGAATTCTGGAGCGTGTCAGATCTAGCTGTTAGCAACCATAAACTGTGAGTCTTTACGAGCAATCATGGTAATAAAAAGTCACGTGGAAGTGCCTCTAGTGAGGAGCCCATGGCTTCATAACCCGGGCGGAGATTTTTCATTCGACCAGCCACAGGTATGATTAGAGTTGATTTCGACCAGTGGTGTAGTTCTAAGGACCAAAATTTTTTTTTCTTATTTTTTTTTTTTCTCTTTTTTTTTTCTCAAGATAACTCGAATTTGAGATCATAATTTTGTCTATAAATTTCTTCACTCTAACCCTGCGGATTTTAATTGTATTTTTTTTTGTATAGTTTTGTTTGTATTATTTCCAATACTGACTTTTTAAATGTCAAGTTCATCATTGTATATTTATTCAACATTGCAATAATGTTGTACGTACATATGACATACATACCCAAACTTACCAGGAACCAGCTACCAAAACTCCAGCCCTGAAAGTGTGTGTGTGAAAGAGAGAGAGAGAGAGAGAGAGATAGAAAAAAAGTATAACTAGTCAAGATAAGGTAAAATATATTGGCCACATAACTATTATTCATGTTAAGAAATTCAAAAAGGAACAACCTTAGCATAAACTTGGTTAAATTACGACCCAGAAAAACAGAGATTCATAGATTCTGAATATACAAATATACCTGTTTTATATCACCTGTTCATATACCTAAATAAAAATACATAATGCATATTTATATGTCTTTTCTAAATGGTACTTGGCCATTGTTTCATTTAAAAAATATCCTAAACCAGATTTGATTGGATGTGTCTGCTGATCACCTGTAGAGAACCAAATAACATGTTGTCCATTATCTGGTTTGTATACCATATGGCATGTTAAACCCCTCATGTTAATTATACATATGTTTTGGAACAATTTTGTTAAGAGAGAACAGAAAGCGTAGGGTTGAAGATCTAATAACCACTCAGACCACAGAGATGTAGCGTCGTATTTTAAATTAATTTACACAATTTGCCAATTGTGGATTTGTCTCTAGCAATCTAGAGAGGTAACGCAGCAAGTGTTCTCTCTGGATTGCCAAAGTCAAAAACTTGGTGTGACTTTACCTAAATAGGATGTGAACAAAATAAAAAATATACCTACCTATTTCCAGCAAATAGAGGGTGAAATTTTCGTCTCGATACAATATGCCAAAATTTTCTCAAATTTGTAGTTGGTATAGTGTATAGGGTATTTGTAGGACAACTGAAATCAACACAAGAATTTGTTAAATAAAAATGTCTAGTGATACTCCTAGTGGCGGTGATTGATCTATGATTACGATGATTATGTTCGTCTTGTCAAATTAATAATAAGTAATTTGAATGACCTCAGTTGCTTGATCGATAAGGCGGCGGACTTGTAACCTGGAGGTCGGTGGTTCAAGTCGCGATTAAAACAAATATTTTGTAAAGCTAGTTTGAGTATTTATGCCAATGTTGGATTATAACAATTGTGTATCCCAACAATGGAATGGCGTAAAGATCCGTTAGCTTGAATCCCACCCAGTGCATGAATTTTTCCTCATTAATTTGAGTTTATGACCACATAATAATGAGACTCTGAGGGTTAAGTGGTAGAATATGCTTTGAGCATTAACCTCGCCTGGTTGTTACCTTCCACTGAAGAGTGTTTGTTAAACATATTATTACAAATAATTTAATCTTTCAAACCACCTCCAATTCGCCTAACAACAAATTCATCTCCCCAAAACCTTTCCCATTTTCTCAAGCACCGTCCTGGGAATCTCCCTCCCTCCCTCCATAACAACAACAATATTAACAGCAACCCCCAGTAAATCCTCACAAGCGTAACGCAACTCCATTAACTCAAACTCTTCAAAAGCAATCTGCAAGTTTCCTCACCGTGGTGTCTGTTAGACAAAATACAAGCGTTCAACCCTTTTCCAATTAAGCTTCCATTGTTCCAACGCCATCCCCATGTCTTCCGAGAGGATGGAAGTCTGAAACCTTCCAAATATTACCGAAATCCTTAAATTTATGTCTGCAATCTTTTGTTTCCTGTATTTTACCCTTCCAGGGGGGGGGGGGGAGCTCTCCTTTGAAGGGACGAACAATAAAATTGTCAAACAATTCTGGAATTCAGAGATCACAAAGCGTGTTATGATAAAAAGTCCTGGGACGCCCATGTTTATACATAATAATAGGATGATTTTGTGACAATTTTTAGGAACTGCATAAATAAGAACTAGATAAATAGTAATAATATCGCCTCATTTATACTGCTTGATGAGGACTATTAAGGTCCCACATTATTCCAGCAGTAAGCTCAAAACCCAAGACGTCTATTAAGTGGTAAAAATTGCAAATGGGAGGATATCATGTCCCGGCTGGATTTCGAGCCCGCATCCTCTGGATTTACTGAGTGTCGCCTTTACCACTGAGATACTGGGACAGGATTTTGGCCTAGCTTAACTTACATAATTATGTACATTCACTTACATATTATGAACTTACATACATATGAATCCCATGGTTCTCAATTTCTATAAGACAAATAAATGAAAAATTAGTTCTAAACTTTAAAGATTTCGAATAATTTGAAACGATCTCAAAATAATATCGTCTGGTCTTTTAGGAAGCAGTTCTATGATTTTTAATATTAAAAAAAAAAAAAAAAAAAAAATTTATGTATCTAACATAAATGTATTAAATCTTGGCAATTTAAACATTCATTAAATATTCCTGGTCATAATAATAGTGCATTTATACTTCTCAATTTCCCTCTATGTACTTAACTTAGTGTACTTTTAGGGAATCTTAGTGTACTTTTAGTAGATACATAAATAATACCTATAATA
>CM044961.1:8836968-8987592 GCA_024516035.1 Bactericera cockerelli | reverse complement strand
ACAAAAAAACAAAACATGTATCACTGTATCACCACCTTGTCAGTCTTTGTTTATATTTATTTCACAAATTGTTACCATGTTCATTGTAAAAAAAAAAAAAATGTAAATAAAGCTTGGTCCAATTGTTTATAAAATAAAAATAAAGTATTAATAATAATAGTAACCTTAAGGTTGGATGTTCGAGTTTTACCCAAGGTTAATTTTCGGCACTATTTGTTATGTTTTTGATATCATGATTGTGATAAACACAAAAAATGATATTTTTAATTTTACTTCTAAAAATAAAATCATAATTTTTGTTGGTTAGCGTAGAGTCTTTCTCCATGTGTATTCTTTTTCCATAATTACACCACTAGTTGCTGCTTTCGTTGCAGCCTCTCTCATTTTTCCTCATGATAACCCTGTGATTCCGTAACCCCATTCACATAAAAGTTCACACCGACCGACCACTGTGAATGATCAATTTCCTCTGTTAAACATCCCAGAGCAGTGTATTTATACCTCAAATTACGCGCCAATTCTGTTAAAATTCAGCCAACTTTGAATTTTCCATCATGATTCAGAAGTGTTTTTTGAGCTTTGTGTGTATTGCGTTCCATGATCTTTAAAGTAATATAAATGAGCTTTCTTTTTATAAAACTAACATAATAGGGTATTTTTTTAACTAGTGATACGCAGAATTGCAATTGTAAAAAGTACTCTAAATTCACGAAAGGGAAAACAGGGAAAAATCAAATTTTAGAAAAGTATTGAACTTATGATTAAATATCTCTCTGGTCTTTCAATATTTTTTTATGCAACCAACTGCATTTCAAGGGAAATATTATGCATGACTATCCATACATGAAGTCAAAATTACTTACTGGCTATCATTTCTTTAAAAAACGTGCATCGATCCAAGTGAACTTTAAGACCTGTGGGAAAAAACAGGGATTTGGCCATAACTCTTTAACGAAGCAAAATGCCCCACTGCAAGTTTCGCTCATATGATAGTCCACGGTGGGCTGAACCTACCCTCAAAATATTTGCATCTGTATACGGGACACCCTGTATAGGTATCTACTGTAGATCCTACAGCAGTCAATGATTTGTGTATGAATATACCAAAAGGTCCTTTTAGATGTAGTATTATTGGACTTGGTATACTTATGTACCTACATCTTACGTATGTATATTTTAGTACATATACATATTTAGTATTTAGGTAATAGATTTATATAACTGTATATTTCATTCTGCTACGAAACAGAACTCATTTTCAAGAAGGAAGAATTCCGTTAATAAATAAATAATGGATTGTCATCGTCGATGGCGCGTTGAATGCACCGGTTCTCATCGAAGTTAAGCAACGTCCAACGAGGTGAAGGCTTCGTGATGCTGTCATTACGGCCACACCCAGGCTGGGTGAGGTCAATGTGGGAAGCAGGTTTGTGAGTTTCCTTTCGAATGAAGGGTAATACCCCTGTCGTGATATGACCATTCAGTTGAAAGCGACGTTAAAACCAAATTAAAAAAATAAAATATAATAATAAACTACATAATATATACATCTGAACTTCTAATTAAGGTATTACCAAAAATATTTTGACGAAAAAAATAACAAAAATACAATGCCATGAGAATTCAATGCAGTAGTAAAAAAAAATATGAATTTTTGTCAAACATTTTTTTAAAAGTTGAAGTGACTATTTTACTTAAACAATATCATTTACTTGAGCACTTGCTCTGAAAATGAATAGAAAAATGCTGAGGCATGGCCCGATTAGATCAAGACTAGAGTATTCTCACTCCTCTTCATCCAGAAATTATGATATAGGACCTTGTGTTTTCTGCTCAAATTAATAAGGTTAATGTTAGTAGTCTTTGTCTATGATTTTGCAGTAGTAGTATTCTTTGCCTATGATTTCATATCATTAAGTTTTTATTGTAATTGTATTTTATGCCAACCCTTTGTAACATAATATTACAAATAAATACATTCAATTCAATTCAAATTAATAAGGATAAATTTATGTACTGGGTTGGATTCGAACCAACGGATCTCTGTGCTATCTGTATTCATACTCTAGTGTTGGGAGATTGCCATAGGCAATAACCCCGCCCTTTAGTTAGGACTTATGTTTTTATATATTTTCTATTCTTTTTCATTTTCTTTGTATATATTGTTTCCATTTTTTTTCATTGTTAAATTAATTATTTGTATGTACATAATGTCCATTTATACCTAATAAAGCATTGTATATAATAATATAATAGTGCCTTAACTACTCGTAACTTCAACCATTAATGCATGTGGATAGGTCTTGTGTATATCTCATGTCGATGCCACCAGCAAGGATCTCAACATCCACAAGACTCCAAAACACTGATGTGGGTCTGACTTTTGGCCTTTATTCGATCAACAAACCTGAAACAAAGAAATTAGGTAAGTAAAATGGTTGACAAACTAAATAAACGATAAATTATATCTACTTTTAAATTCAGTATGAGAAAAAAAGAAGAAAAAAAAATACATTTTGAGTCCATCAACTGATAAGAGCAGTAATAAGTATCTTGAAGACACAAAACGTTTAAGACTAATGAAGACATTTTGAACTTTTTTTCAAGTTTGACATCTAAGTTTTACTCACTGTCATTTGCATGCCAAAGTTGACATTGATTCATTGTCATGTTTACTAAATAAAATAAGATATCTCCTTTTTGGTATTAACTGAATATTCATGTAATATTCGTATTCTTAAAGAAACCATTACAATGTAAGGTTCCTAACGTAAGAAAAGAGGAAACCATATTAAAAATCCCATTCTAGTGATTTAAAACTCTTGATGAATGGTTTTAAAAAACCAAATTAAAACATTAATATTGCATGTCATTACAAGATTTTTTTCGTTGGTATAAAGGCACATGATCCTATGAATAGGGTTCTGGCCCCTACGTAATAAGAATATGACATTATCAGTATATTTTTAATTAAACAAATCAGCATTGCCACTCAAAGAGGCAATGCTGGAAGCATAATATATTATCAGTGCTTCCGCTGAAAAGAGAAAATGACACCTTGTTTTACTTATAAATAAAAATCATGCATTCAATCAGTATATCAGTTAAAGATTTTCAGTTAATTTAACTAATTATCAAAGAGTAAGTAAGTAGTCATCTCCTGTTTTTTAATACTGTAACTTCTAAACCATCAAATAATTCTAAATCACTGTGATAGATTTGACATTTTTCTAAGTCCAAGGTATAGAAAGCTTATACTTCAATGCTGGAGATTATTTGTAATTGTTAGGCCTTTGAAACCTATGTATATTTGATATGGTATGAAGAAGTACATATATATAAAATAAAAAGGCATACTTTATATCTAATATAATATGTATAATATGCATTCAACTTGGCTTTCTTTCATAATCTTCTTATTCCTAAAGTGATATAATATAAGATAAGAAGAGACAGTGAAAGGAATATCAGAAGCAGATATTTTTCTTTTCAGAACCATGAATTCATGAAAAACACGGACAATACATAGATAGATACTAATGGTATAAATTTAAATTCAACACACGTTTCAAATTCAGCTTCTGGATAGAAAGGGATCCTGGTCCAGAACAAATGTTCCTTCCATATTTGTTGAAACCCTGCATGATCTTAACTAAATAGGAAAAAAAGAAGAAGAAAAATATATGGGGCTCAAAAGATGAGAAAAATATGTACCGGATCTAGAGAGAATACTACCTCTATTGAGAAAAAGAAAGAAAAAAATGAGTTCACACCGTTGTATGCTATGAAAACAATGAAGAGAAAATGTCATATTACAATTTTTTGACATTTATCTCCATATATATATTTTTTCCAAAAGAAAAGGCAATTGAAAAGGGCATTTAAAGATGGGGCACTTTTCTCAAAGAAAAAATTCTAGACAATAGTTCAGACTGACATTATAAAATATAGGAAATGAAATTAACTTAATGGGGACAATATTTTGTCACTTTTTTGGATGGTTGATTTTTTAATGATGAATTATGGGGCGAAGAATTTAAAGAATTTAAAGAAGAAGAAATACTGTATTAAATTGTCTTTGATATTTTGCTCAAATTTTTTTTCCATAATGCACTTTGTATGACAATTCTACAATACTTCAAATTCCCGTTAAATTTAAAGTGTAGGTAAATCCAGTTTCTATGATTTTGAATGTTTTGAAATACATGGGGGCCTCCCTAAGTTTAGAATCAGGCAATCAAAGATACTTTCAAGTGAGTTAAATAATTCCTTAGGGAAAAAGAGATTTTTCAGAACTAGACAGCTAAAAATTGAGAAAAAAATAACTTCGTTTGGAATATTAGAAATAATCGAAAATGATATATCTTAACTGAAATTGCAAGTTGAATGATATAACTATACAGGGTGGGCAAAAGTCTGGAAACCCCTGATTAACTTTCGAATGGCTTCTTCGGTAAAATTAAAATTTTGTACGGTAAACCGGGCTAATAAGACCTTTTTTTAAAGTGGGGTTGATTTTTGTTACCGGCCCCCATGTAGGGGCCACGCGGGCCAACTTCATTTTTTTAAATACGAACCCCCACCTTGCGATACATTTTTGGAAAGGTCTTTAAATAAGAAATACATTGGTGCAAATTTTATTTTTTTAATATTAACTGTTTGAAAATGGCGTCCAACTTTGTGTATGCAGTAAAGTCTGGAAACCCCTGAATATCTTTCGAAAGGGTTTTCTGAGTAAATTTAAAATTGTGTACGGTAATCCTTGGTAATTAGACCTTATATTAGAATGGGACCGATTTTTTTTTACCGGCCCCCATGTCGGGGTCAGGGGGACCAACTTCATTTTTTTAAATACGAAACCCCACCTTGCGATACATTTTTGGAAAGGTCTAATTACCCCGACTTACCGTGCACAATTTTAAATTTACTGAGAAAGCCCTTTCAAAAGATATTCAGGGGTTTCCAGACTTTACTGCATACACAAAGTTGATCGTCATTTCCAAAAAGTTAATATTAAAAAAATAAAATTTACACCAATGTATTTCTTATTTAAAGACCTTTCCAAAAATGTATCGCAAGGAGGGGGTTCGTATTTAAAAAAATGAAGTTGGCCCCCCCGGCCCCGACATGGGGGCCGGTAAAAAAAATCGACCCTACTCTAAAAGAAGGTCTTATTAGCCCGGTTTACCGTACAAAATTTTAATTTTACCGAAGAAGCCATTCGAAAGTTAATCAGGGGTTTCCAGACTTTTGCCCCACCCTGTATACTAATAATGGAAAAAAAACATTTTAATAAGTTAGCAGAAGAAAACTAAGCATAGGAAAACCACCATTTTTTCTTCTTTTTTTCAAGTTGCACAACTTATATTACACTTTTACACCCGTATTCTTAAATTACATCACAGGGGGATAAAGCATTCGTTTTTAAATTCAAGAACTTTCAAAAGAAAAACAAAGTGCTTAAAGCCCCCTGAAGGTGATAAATAATTAAGAAACACGAAATGGAATTGCCATTTGAGGAAAGTTTTAATGGCCTCAGTCATTATAAAAAAGAATTTCAGAGAAAGAATAAAGAATTAGCCAAAAAAACATTGCGTGTTGAAAAAAAAATGGCAATATTATATTCAGGTAGTCCCTACCTCATGTGAAGCAATTTTCGCTGTATTCCTAATACCATCGAGGGTCGATAGAAACAGATTTGCCTTTGAATAAAAACAACACTGAGCGCACGAATAGCTCAGTGGTTAAGCACTCGCTTGCCATGTGGAAGGTCCCGGGTTCGAACCCCCGCGCCGACAAAAAATTGTATTCAAAATTTGGTTACAGTTGTTTGTAAGGGATACCTTCCGGTGCGCTCGTGTTGACCCAGCACCTAAATGGGAAGTATTGTGTCACTTCTCGCCCATCAGAGGGGAGGCATACTACGGGATGGGCAGGCTACAACACAGACCACAAGCGTCTATATTTTAGGACTCATTAAATGTTAAAAAAGGCTGTGAAACACTCATCTTTTAAAAAAAAAATAAGGTCACGAATACCGGAATAGAATTTTTGTGATCAAGAGTGTAAAATTCAAGCTACTGTGGTCAATATAATAATATATAATAATATCGCCTTATTCATACTGCCCGATTAGGACTATTAAATCCCCTTATTCCAGCAGTAAGCCAAAGACGTATTATTATGTGGTAAAAATCCCAAATGGGAGGATAACTGGTCATGTCCCGGCTAAGTTTCGAACCCGCGACCACTGGAACCCCTGGATTCACAAAGTGCCGCCTTTACCACTGAGCTACCGGGACAGATTATGCTTCATTAGTAATTAATACTTTATATTTAGGAATCATTTAAATGTTATTTTTGGCGTTCCCACCTCGATTGTTTCACAAAAACATCGCCTCAAGATGAAACTCGTTAAGATCAACTTTCTTTTCTCAACAAGGAAAGAAAATGCCCGTCCTTCCGATTTTACATCTCCTTCTTCTTCCACTTCCTCTTGCTCAATCTCTCTTCCCCTCTCCCTCTTTCTTCACATCTTCCTTATCTAATTCATCCCTCTCCGCCTCCACTACCCTTTTTCTTCTCCTTCTCTTCCCCCTTCCTCCTCCTTCTTCCCCTCTACTTCTTCCTCCTCCTTCTCTCCTTCTCTCTTCTTCTCTCCCTCTTTCTTTACATCCTCCTTATCTAATTCATCCCTCTCCTCAACCTATTTTTCTCCTCCTCAATTTCTTTTCACTCATCCTCCTCCTTCATCAACCACTCCTTTTAATCCTCCACCTCTGTCTTCTCCTCCTCTTCCTCCTTCTCCTGCTGCTCCTTTTCTTCCTCCTCCTCCTGTTCCTCCTTCTCCTTCTCCTCCTGCTCCTCCTCTTTCTCCCTCTTCTCTTCCTTCCCCTCCTCTTCCTCCTCCTCCTTCCCTCCTTCCCCTCCTCCTCGGGTTTCGTTGGCAGCTCCCATCATTTGGCCTGAATTTATGGTTTCCCAAAAGCAGATAGACTGTTTCTCCACATGAGAATTCTCCATTATGATAGCCGGGAGAAGAAAAACACATCATCCGCCATTTTTTCCAAAGAGAAAGAAAAGTTTTTGTGCTGAAACCACATTAGATCTGTTCCCAAGAAGAAAGAGTGTTTTCCTTTGTTGTTATCTGTCGAATACCGTGCACTGGCAGCCAAGTGGTTAACGCGCTAGTCTGGTAATCCAGGTAGCGCAGGGATCCGTTGGTTCGAATACCACCCAGTGCCATTAATTTTTTCTCATTAATTTGAATTTGTGACCACATAATAATAAAACTCTGATGGTTAGGTGGTCGAAAATGCTCTGAGCATTAACCTCGCCTGGTGGTTACTTTCCACTAAAGAGTGTTATTATTATTGTTGCTCTTTGAGTTGATTTCACATACTTGTTGTTAGCTGATGTGGTTGGGAAACATGATCAAACTACGCGATGTAACTCTTAAGAGAAATCGCAAGAACATTGTCTCATCAACAGGTACAAACTTGTTGTATAAGTGTTATATGAAGATGTTTTTGCCCGTCGTGATACTCGTGATATGACCATGTAGTTAAAAGCGAAGTTAAACCCAAATTAAAAAGAAAAAGTTTTTTTTGTGTTTGTATTATTATGTGGTCAAATTCTCAAAATGTACCTACAAGAAAAAGTTCTTGCGTTTTGGCGGAAAAGTAACTTGACTTCGAATAATGGTACACATCTGTATTTTTTTTTTTTTTTTTTTTTTTTTTTTTTTTTTTTTTAAGATGAGTGTTTCACAGCCTTTTTTATTTCATAGCCATGAAACAGGAGCTACAAGCGAATGCTTAACCACTGAGCTATTCTTGCGCTCTGTTTGAAACAGGAGTAAGAGTTGAGAGATTCCTTGTGTCCTCTAAGAAAAGCTTTTTACGAAATTCTTCTGTATGGAAAATAGGAGTGAGAAGAAAGAAAAACATTTCTACTTTTTAAGTTTGTTATTTTTCCTTGAAAAAATAGTAATATATCAGGGTCACTCTCATGAGGGGTTGAGGTTGAGGGTCAACACTGACCTAAGGGTCATTTATTTTTAAAGAAAAGAAAAAGAAAAAAAAAATAGGCGGCTATTCTCGGAACTTCTCAGCCTGTGTTAGGTTAATTTGAGTAGATAGTTTCCAGCAAATGGAGAGTTAAAACCTCCGTCGTGATATGGCCTTGAAAGCTACGATGAAACCGATTTTTTTTTTGTTTTGGTTTTTCAATTATGGTTTCATTTTTTTATGTTAGCTATTGATGCTTGAAAAACAAGCTATTTCACATTTTCGTTAATAAAAAACACTTTTTTGTTCCCTTAGGTATCCTCTGTGAAAGGCCCTGTTGTGTGTTGGAAAAAGAAAGTTCTTGTGCTTCTTATTATTTATTCACTCATATAATTTGAGAGAGAGATAGAAAATAGGAGAGTGTGTATATGACATAGAGAGAGTGAGTGTGTGTACGAGAGAGAGAAAAGCTACGAGGGAATGTTTAAGAAAAAGAGGTAGAGACAGAGAAAAAGAGAAAGAAGGAGAGAGAAAGAGAAAAAGAAAGAGAAAGAAGGAGAGAGAAAGAGAAAAAGAAAGAGAGAGAGAAATAGAGTGAGAGTGCGAAAGAGAGAGAGAGAGAGAGAAAGTGAGAGAGAAAGAGAGGTGCTTCCCATTTCCAGCATTGGTCCCATGATGACAATTGAATTTTTCTGTAAACAAAACTTTGTAATCCAAAATGAACGTGGCAGCCATTTTCTATTTCTCAATTTTATTTTTCTAACTCGTCTTTTCAACTCAAATTTCTGAAATTTCAAATTTTGGCAATTTAGTGAGTGATACTCTAAGCTCAAAAACTTCAGTTTATTTCTTCAAATTCTCCTGTGCTTATTTAGTTATCTTTAAACGAAGTACGATTTCCAATGTTAAAGAAAAGTATAACATGATAGTTTCTTTTTCAACTTAGAACAATCATTTAGAATTTTCAGATCGTGACAGACTCATTGACATGCGCGGATATAGCCCTCTTGTACTGGGGGGCACAATCGCACAATATACCTAACTAGCGGATTGCACCCGCCGCTTCGCAAGCCTATCACACACACCCACCACACCACACACATACACACACCCACCACACACACACAAACACACCACCACCACCACACACACACCACGCACCCACCACACACACATAAACCACACATACCACAAACACACACACACACACACCACACACCCACCACACACACACACACAAACCACCCATACCACAAACACACATCACACACACACACACCAGACACACAAATGTCAATATTTTTCGTGTCACCCATCCATTTCTTGTCCTTAATGGAGCTCAAGAATGGCTCATCAGAATTTCGCGATCAATATGTCAAATGAAGACTACAACCCCTGCAAAAACATTCTCGCTTTGAGTTGATAGTTCGTCACGACATATTTCGAGAAAAAATGTCAGCCAGGTCAAAAAACGTAAATACTTTTTGTTTACCCATCCATTTTATGTCTTTATCCTTACTCAACGTAGCTCAAAAACGGGTCATCAGAATTTTGTGATTGATATCTCAAATGAAAACTTGAACGCTTGCTTAAAACTTTCTATTTTTGAGTTGATACGCCGCCGCCGTGGCGCCGTCATGGTAAATTTTGAGAATTTTTTTTTAATTTTGGGCAAAAAATGTGATATTTTTGTGTCACCCATCTCCATTTTTTGTCCTTACCCCGTTTAGCTGAACCCTAGAAATATATTCCCTGATCCAAATGGACCTATAGGTAAAATTTCAGGTTTCTCGGACAATCTGTGTGGATTTGACAACTTTATTATTTGGTTATTTCTTATTGGTCTTAGAATTGTGAATTATTTTGGGTCCCGTGCACCCCTAACTTATAGAGATTTTTTTTACGGGATTAGTCTTAGAATTGGGAATTATTATGGGGCCCGTGCCCCCCTAACTTATTGAGATCTTTTTTTTTTACGGGATTAGTCTTATAGAATCGGGAATTATTTTGATCCCGTGCCCCCCTAACTTATAGAGATTTTTTTTACGGGATTAGTCTTAGAATTGGGAATTATTTTGGGACCCGTGCCCCCCTAACTTATTGAGATTTTTTTTTTACGGGATTAGTCTTAGAATTGGGAATTATTTTGGGGCCCGTGCCCCCCTAACTTATTGAGATCTTTTCTTTTTACGGGATTAGTCTTAGAATTGGGAATTATTTTGGGGTCCGTGCACCCTTAATTTATTCGGATTTTTTTTTACGGGATTAGTCTTAGAATTGGGAATTATTTTGGGGCCTGGTATAATGAAATTTGAGAAACACCGCTTACCGAAAAAATCTGGGGGGGCACGTGCCCCCCGTGCCCCCCCCTATATCCGCGCATGCTCATTGAACCCAGAAAATAAGAAATTAACAGAAATGTATCGCTCTCTGAAATTTTTCTATAAAAAATCCATCGACTTGTCCCTTTTTAGTAAAACAAAAATTGACCCTTTCAAAACTTTTTTTTCTGGCAAAGAAAAAAAAAAAAAAATAGTGAAAAGAAAAGAAGGTTTTCCAAATATTGTCTTATGATTATCTTTTTCTATTATACAAATCCTGGTCGAGTGCGATAGTCTGGTAGTTCAGAGATCCGGTGGTTTGAATCCCAACCAATACATGAATTTTCTTTTATATATTCGAGAATGTGACGGTATAATAATGAAACCGCCAAATAAAGGGGACTTGAGGCTCATTCCAGAAAGCAATCTTCTTTTACACTGTCCTAGCCCGCTCAAGTAGGGTCGACGTTGTTCAACCTTATGGTTGATGTTGGTTGATTGTGGCACATTTTTTACGGCTAGATGCCCTTTCTAACGCCAACGATCCTATATTTGATTTAACGTCCTGAATTAGGACGGGGGTTTTGCCTTCCATTCGCTGGGAATCGTACAAGCTACCGACATTAACCTCACCCAGCCTGGTTAGGGCCGTAACTGCCAGCCTCACATATACGAGTACATCAGAGTGAACAGAATTTTCTGTGTGAAAAGTCTGCTCCGACCGGGGATCGAACTCAGGATCTCTGAACCACGGGCAGTAGTCGCACAACCGTTACGCCATGGAGGCTGACTTCATTCCACAGAGCAATCTCACTCTCAACATCCCCAAATGTGGCTTTCATCCTTCACATCCTTCATCTCCATCTGTTCCATTAAGATATATCAATTTGATGTTCAAAAAAATATTAATAATAATTGCTCGTGTCAATTTCTGCATATTATATAAACTTATATAATAAAAAAATATTTTGGAAAGCCGGACTGAATAGTCAGGTGACAGATGTGTCACACGGTCGAGAAGTTCTCAAATATATATAATAGCAGTGCTATCCATTCTGAGAAGGACCAAGAATAGCCAGTATCACGAGGGGTCGAATTTGAATGGTCACACATTCAAGTCTTAACCTCGCTGGACGTTACTGAACTACAGTGACAGTACTAGATCTGTTTTATACCACCCTCTTATTTACTTCTTGCATTTCTCAAATATTTCTTATTTTATGTTCAAGTATTATGGTTTTGTCATTGTTTAAATTATTTGGGTTAGAAATTTCTTTAACTCTTTCACAAAAGTCCTTGATGGGATACCTGCTTGGGAGATTGCATCATTCGTTAGTCCTCCTCAATAGAAAGTAATTCTAAACAATCCTAATTGTGTAACCTTGTGAATTGTTTGTTTGTAGAAAACATCGACTGTTCCTTTGTTCAACAAACAACTCTTGAACTATTTTCTCTTTTCTTTTGTTGGTATTACACAACCCTTTTATGACTTTCACTTTTGAAACTATCAAGTGATTTCACTTTTTCTTTATGATGAAAATATTTTGATGCAATAAAATGTCTTGGAAAGAAAAGACACACACAGACACACAATTTTGACATTTTCTTTAGATAATATGTGATTACTGTAGATATAGGGGACTATTTCGATTTTATAAAAATCGCCGACCTCAGTAGCTTGATCGATAAGGCAGCGGACTTGTAACCTGGAGGTCGGTGGTTCAAGTCCCGATTTCAGCGTAGTTTTAGTACAGCAAGTTTGGTTAGTTGTGATATTACGAAAGTGATTTACACAAATAGAATTACTTAACTTTTATAAGAATCAGCTTATGCTTCCTAAAACTGATCTTCTTGTGGTAGTTTCTGATGTTCTTGAAAAGTCTCCGTTCCAAAGGGCCAAATTATTTTACCATGGGATTTCACTAAAAACAAGGGTTAGAGGCCTGTCTCTCTACACTTACGCTATAGTGGTGAAAACTCCGACTAGAGGCCCTTGAGTGACAGTCTGCCCTTATTTTTATACGATCCTATTTATTTCATCGTGTTGGATTTGAACTCAGGACTCCAGCTGAAGAACCAGTTTGATATACTCACGGAAATTCTCTCTCTGTGTCTAACTGAGAGTTCATGTTCCGATCAAGCTCGCCGGAAGGCGAGCGCTCGTCAAGTAGCACTCGCCTCCGCGCCGGCCTGTTTTATTTTCTGGCAGCAGAATCTGAAATCAGAAGATTCATACTCATACAGCATGTTACAATATACAATTATACATACAAAATATCATACAGTTTTTTGGCATTGGTAGGCGAGGCCATTCTATACAGCCAAAGGGTTCTAATTAATTATAGGTTATTAAAGCCAAATTACAATTAATACAAAATAAAATCATACAGTTGAATACTCGGTTTATGTCTAGCCTTAAAGAATGAGACTAGAGTCCCTTTACACTCATGCACATCAGGCTCAACAAAGTACTATATATTTTTTGTCGTATGCAGTAATCGAACTCACTACCTGAAGATTTCTACAACACAGACCACAAGCGTCTACAGTAGCTCCTGTTTCATGGCTACGAAATAGAATAGGCTGTGAAACACTCATCTTAAAAATAAAAAAAAAACTACACGAAGACTGGAGCCCTATCAATAGTAACATTTCGTCTATCACAACCATGACCCTAAAAGTATCTGAATAAAATGATGTATGTATCTGTATAACCATTATTACTATGAAGTAGGTATAGGTAAGAAAAATAACAGAAATACTGTTTTATATTTACGACATTTAAATGACTTCATAAAATTGTACAATAAGCCCAGTCATTTTTAAAAGTAGCCGAACTGTACCCACAGGGCTTCAAATTATCTTTTATATTTCTTTTTGAACACCCTGATTTACTGAAGGTTTTATACTTTTTTGCTTATTATACCCTGACATATTTGAATAAAGATCTTGCGTCTTTTTTTTTTGACATCTCGCTCAAAGGCATTGTCTTTTATTATCCGAATTTCTTTTCAGCTTTTTATGGTCCATTTTGAAATGGATCATTAGGTCCATTTTAAATTGGACCATAAAATGGATTTTGGCTTCAATGGACGTTGGACGCGTGCAATAGAGGATGTTATACCTTATTACTTCTGATGGACAGTGCACTTATTTTGATTAGGACATTATATTTATAGCAAAGTTTATTTAAATTTGGAGCCAAAAAAAGTCCTGGGGATTTTGATAAGGCAGTGAATTTTTCCCGAAAGTATGCCAATTCATCTTTCAAACCGTAAGATCATAAAGGAAAAAAAATGAGAAAAATAAATAATTGGAAAATTTTCTGTCCGAAAGGAACAAAACTGTAGCTCCATAATAATAATATTATTATTGGTTATTAAGTTCATTTTTGCGTGAAAATAAAATAGTATAGTGTGTCTTTTATAAAAAAGATTTGTATATTATAATACAAAATCATTTCTGTTTGCTAGTAAAAAAATAAGAGTATTCACAAATCAAAGGGGTGAGCTTTGTCCTGTACCCGTTCAGCCCAATGATGCAAGAGTAATGAATTCTGTAAGCTTCAGAAAATGAGGGCCGCCTTATGGAACAGGATTAGATCTACAGCCGTATTTATGAACAGAAAAAATTATCTTAGTAATGTCTCAAGCAAGGTATTGGTCAATGGTCAATACCTAAAATTAAAGGAAATCATGCTTGACAGTCTTGAGACATTGCTCAGACGGCGTTTTCATACGGTGTAAATCTAAGTGGACACTCTAGTGTGCTGTGATTGGTCGAAATTCCCACAAGAGAGCGCTGTTCAGGGATAGTGTTCACTTAGATTAAATCCAATCCTGTTTCATAATTTAGCCCCAAAGCAATGCCACACGTTGAATAGCAGTTCATGTTCTATCACTGAAGTTAAGCAGCGTCTGGTATGGTCAAGACTTGTTGGGTGTATGATACCTCCGACACACTTGATATTTCAGCAATCTACAAATACACAATACTCCAACAATATTCCAGAGGGCATACATTAGGACTCTCAAAATTCAGAGACCATGAAATATTTTCTCACAGGGGTTCATGAAATCCATCAATTTTACGAGTTCAATCCGGATTTTATGTATCTCTAAAACCGTTTTGATACACAATAACTGCCCATATATTTTTATAAGTGTGCCCAAACGGCAATGAAATTTAAATAAAATAAAGAATGGTTAGATATTTTGATACAATTTTCTTTAAAATCTATTTTTATAATGTTGTATGTCTGTTTTGGATAAACGTAAAACTACGTATGTATAAATTGTATATCTTAATCAAGTATCGTGATAGTAACTGTATGTCTATGACATTTCATTGAAGTTTGAAAAAATAAAGTTGAAAAGAACCAATAATACTAGGATATATCAGAAAGAGATTCATGCGTGTTAATGATTAAGTCTTAGTTTGGTGAGGGTACAATTTGACACAGACTAATTATTTTGGCATTAAAATAAGACCACTAAATTTTAATATGATTAAAATACAAATTACCCTTATTTTTTTAGTAAAACAAAGTATGTAATACAGCGAATACAGCGTGAGTCATTTGAGTCAATCAAGCATTGATGACATTAATTTTTTAATTCAATGGACTTGGGTTTTATAAGTTTAAATTTACTACTGTAGCGTGTAGTGATAGGTAATTGAGATCAAATCATGAGATAACTTAGTCTTAGTCAAGCAATTATTATTACTAGCCAAAGCAATTTTAGCGACATCGCGACATCTTGTCGCAAATCGCAGTCAATTTTAACCCGTGAAGTTTGGCCAATGAAACGAAATAAATTAACCTGTCTCTCCTAGCCAGTTATTAGCTTCATTTTCCTTTTTGTAACTGGCCAGTAGAGAATCACAAAGATGTCAAGTCAAGAAGCCAGGAGCGTATTTCTCTCATACTAATCATCCTGGACATGTCTCGGAGTATAATCAGAATCTTAATTGACGATCATACCTTTCAGATTTGTTTTAATAAACTCAATGACTTTATTAGACGTTGCTTGGTTTTAAATGTCATAATTAAGTCAGTGCGGGAAATGTGGACGATTTCTGGTTGATAGTTTGGGATTGGACAAAGTCTGACTTTTGTCATGGTTGATTCGAGAAGACCACTTTAGACGTTCTGCTGATCTGATGGCAATGTTGGCAGCCAATGGTCAACAACATACGAGAATGGTGCGTTTGGAATTCAGTACTACTTATTAAAAAAAAATATTTTAAAAAATACCAAAAAATTGTTCTGGCCATTCAAAGAGGGAATGCTTCTTGCATCTTTGGTTCATTTCTAGAAGGACAGTCCCTGGGAGAAGCTTTTTTATATTAAAATAATAATACAGGAATAGTATTGATCGGAGAAAAAAATTCGGTACTTGTTTGACATTTCCTGTAAATCTTTGATATCTGGATGATGTGATGGTTAATGGCCAAGTCAAGATGCCCCTGCTAGGTCCAATTTCATGTATGTAGAGTAAATTTAAGGTCACGTGATCACTTTGGAGCTCTATGATTGGTGGAAATTGATCACTTTGATCCCTTTGACGAGAGATCTTATAGTGGTTTAAATAGATCCAAGCTTTTAGAAGTAAGATGATAATAGTTACCCAAACAGGGGATTTTTGGTAGGGACCATTCTGCTAATCAGGTAGAGGTACATCCAGGGATGGTTTTATAATTGAGTCGAGGACCCCACAAGTCCCACAACTGGTACACCTCAGTTTCCTTGCGAAGCCAATAACAAAGATGTCCGCCTATGTATGGGCCACTTGGAAGTAACTTCCACCGCCTAATCAGATGAATCACAAGAATCAATTAATCCGTGGATTCAAAATGGCGGCAGTACAGATAATTGACAAAGCGTACCTAATACCAAGAATGTACAAGGAAAAGGAATTTACAAGAACGTTTAAGACCAGTTGCAGATAAATCAGAAAGATCGATCTAATGATAATTATCAAATTAATGAAGCTCACTGCTCAGAGCTTTTTTATTCAATTTGATTCCCCTGAGAAAATCCTACTCAAAATTAAGTCATATAAGATTAATTTATTGATGTTTAGGTTTAAGATTGATACCCGACTAATTTTAAGTGAGTTATTGGAATTTAAAAAATGATAATTAAAGTCTGGCTGGGGGACTATAAACAGGGAGTAGACCAGCATTGGCTTGGTTCTGGGGGCCTTTGTCAATTATTGGCTCCTTGTTAAGACAGTGGTAGAAGTGCTGAGTCATTCCTCCACTGTCTGGCTACAGTCGTTCACGATGACGCCACCCTATCATGATGATGATGAATTAAAAAAAGTTCTTCGACATTATAGGTATTTAAAAATGAGACAAAACTATGTACAAATACTATAAGATAATTTGGAACAGGAGCATGCTTCCTTAACACTTTGAGCCCCAGAGCGGCTACGTATGAGTTCGGTGCGGAAAATAAAAAAATGTATGAGTTCGGTGCCGCCTAAAAAAGGTCATGTATGAATTCATTGTATTTTACCTAACCCTACTATAAACCCAAGGCATGGCCTTCATTGTATTTTACCTAACCTTACTATAAACCCAAGGCATGGCCTTCATTGTATTTTACCTAACCCTACTATAAACCCAAGGCATGGCCTTCATTGTATTTTACCTAACCCTACTATAAACCCAAGGCATGGCCTTCATTGTATTTTACCTAACCCTACTATAAACCCAAGGCATGGCCTTCATTGTATTTTACCTAACCCTACTATTAACCCTAGGCATGGCCTTCAAGGAGGAAATGGACAGCCTTGCTGAATGTAACTGTCTACAATATAATCTACTAACTTAATAACAGCAGGATGACTGTTAACAAACAGAGTACATTATAAAAAAACAAATCAATTTATAAGTCATTAGGACCGCACCGAACTCATACATCACCTTTTTTCGGCGGCACCGAATTCATACATGCGAAAAAGGTGCGGGTAATCTTCGCACCGAACTCACCTATTGCCCCCAGAGCTGGGATCGGCGAGTGAGCACGAGGGACCACAAATTTCAGAACCCAACACTCATACATTGCTCCCAAGGACCACTAGAACCTGTTCCCTATGAGATACACATAGAAACGAATACCATAGGGAGTACTCATGTCTTCCAAGTAAAGGAAGGTCGTGAATACCATATAGAGTACACAAGACTACAGTGAAATTTTGGGTTAGGGTCATATATGGTACTCATGTCCTCTGTCAAATGTCAGCTGAGGGTCATATATGGTATTCATGGGCTCAAAGTGTTAAGGTCTTTCTTTAATTTGTTCTGAACTACAACTTTACTATCCACTATATGAACATCATATTAATGTAAATTACATAAATTTAATTAATATCTAGTACCTATGATATGATTGTTAAGTATTATAATTTATTATACCTTCAACAGATCAGCACCAAAACCTGGTAGGTAAGTAATTAACTGGTATAACTAGACATCAGACTAGACTGGACAGTTCATCAACATATTCAACATGAAGTTTCTGTGATTTATGTAGAACTGTCTAAATCTAGACATATTGAAATCATTAATATGGTATAATAACAAAGAGCTTAGCTGATTATTAATTAATCTCTAAATAATTTAATTTATATCATTTCCTTGATTCAGATCCAAATAATGCTCATGAAAAGATTTCAAAGATTAACATTTTTTAGTTTTTTTTTTTAATATTTAAAATTTCTTTCTTTTGTCTTATATCAGCAAATTTGCTATCGTTTACATGCATGTACTATACGGCACAAGTATTAGATGTCTAAAACTAATTACACTTCAACCCTTTAAAGCTAATCCAAACCACCCTTCTTATAACTTCTCAAAGAAGCAAAAGTCTCAGGAAAAACAAACTGTCGTACAAGCTTTACTTATAAAAATAAAACAAGAAATTATTTTAATTAAATATTTCAACAAGAATATTGTTTTAATTTCCAGACCAATTACGTTCGTGAATAATTTTCGTGTCACAAGAGAAAATGAAAACTTTGTAGACATTTTCACAAATGGCGTTCTTCACCTTTCCTCCAATGGTTTTAATTATCCGCCATCTTGAATTCCTTAATGTTCGAAAGCAGTTTCAACCCTAAGAAATTCCTCCCAAATTCCAGCAAGTCTGTGATGATTTCGAGATGATTAAAGTTTTATTAAAATTCTCAAGAATTTTAATTAATTGTTTTGAAAGGCACTAACTACTTGTAACCTTTAATTTTGTTGTCGTCTGCAGAAATTGGATGGGATTAAATTTCATGAAAATGTTTTTTCCTTTGTTTCACGTTTGTCACTTGAGGTGTACCTATATGATTAATGTATTTTGAATGTAGGTACTTACTGCTCACATTAGGCCGGGTAAAGGTATAAGAGATTCCACAGATAATTATTATTTTCGATCAAGTTTTATTTACAATAGTTTACATAGAAATTGAAATTAATAAAACAAAACTTGATCAAGGGCGGTGCTAATGCCAACGACATTCTCTTCAATGTGCATATGGGTGAAAGAGAAAAGACCCGTCTCTCTAAGATTTCTAATGATCATTATGAAACTAACCTTTGTAGCTTGATCGATAAGGCGGCGGACTTGTAACCTGGAGGTCCAGTGGTTAAAATACCAAATTAATGAAAGATTTAAGCGAGTTTGAGTAGTTGTGTTTAAGTAATAAACACAAATATTATAATGGATAACTTTTAAATTTTATGAAGTTTCACAATTATAAGACTTCTCTTTACTTTCTATTACCAAATGTAAAGACAGTATTGTGTCAAAGGCAGAGTTCAAATTAGTTCATTGTCCTCAATAATCTATTATGTATATTTTTCATGGAATTTTCTTCTCCTAATTCCAAGATGGCGCATCGCGTCTATAGTATCAAGTTTCTCGTCATTCGATTTCAACTCGTGACAAGGGGCCCTTCCGATGAACAGAAAGAAGAACATTGTTCCATAAATTATTCCCTGACATTCCCTCTGCTATACCCTGCTGAACAAAACTCTTGTCATGGAAGCCTTGAGTCCAGGGTCTTTTCTAGAGGGGAGGTGATGATGCTACTTTGATGAGTAAGATTCTATATTTTGTCACGAAAAGCGTGTAAGGAACAAGAGCTTAATTTAACAAATATCATGACATTGAGAGCCATCATTGAAATTACATAGGAATAGAATAGTTTATATAGGAATATGTAATTACATAGGAGTAGAAATTACCTAGATATAACCAGCATGTATACTTGTTTTATTATAGTAACACTCTTCAGTGAGGTAACCACCAGGCGAGTTTAATGCTCACAAGCATTTACTACCACCTAACCCTCTTATTATGTGCTTGAACTCAAATAAATGAGGAAAAATTCATGCATCGGGTGGGATTCAAAACCACCTGGATTAGCATACTAGGGACTTAATGACTTGAATAAAAATGCACGCTTTTCCTTGTTTTTATAATATGTCTTTTATTTATTTTCACTAAGATTTATTTTAAGAAGGTAAAATAAGCAAGTCTATGATTTTAATTTGCTTAATTTTACTAAAATAATTATAATAAATATTTTAGGGTACGAACCGAAATGATTTAGCTCAATCGTAAAAATTGAGTAGAGGTGAATGTTGGTGGTTCGAGTCATTGGTATTGCATATTTAAAGTTGAGAAAGGTTGAGAAATATAACAAAATTTTACAGTATGATAAGACTCTGAGGGTTAGGTCGTGGAAAATGCTTTGAACATTAATCTCGCCTGGTTGGTTTGAGCATTAACATTCCACGAAAGAGTGTTATTATTATTATTCTCATCAAACTAATCATGGTTAGACTGAAGTCTTTTTTTAAATAAGCCGCACTTGAATTGAATTATATAGGGCCCACCGGTGAACCCTATTCAATTACCATCAACGACCCTGCCTCATTCGCCTCCACTGGACGTGAACTCAAAATCAGGAAATTCACTCACTGACGTACACATTTCCTTCGTTCATACATTACCACCCGTCAGAGACATAACTTATCATCCGTCAAAGGCACATGGAGTATTGGATTACACGATCGCGTGCTTTCCAATAGTTCTCATACCTGCGTTTTAGGCGGTTCTTTCTGCTTGATATGAGAGGTTAGCTTTCCATTTCTCATGGCCGATATGGGGGTATGCATAGAACATAACTGAGTTACTGTGTGGAGATGGAGGGAGGGGGAGGGAATTGAGAGGAGAAGCTTCATGCTAAGGTCAGTTCTGTGTTTCTTTTTTATAGTATTACTTAATTTTTGACATTTAAGTAGGAACTAATGTTGATTTCCTTGGAATAGGTACCATAGTTGTAAAACCAACCTTTGGTTAATTTTAATCAATAAATACAAATAAAGTTTTTTACTTCTACTGCAGTTCTGTGTTTTGGAATTGAATTCGTTTAAAATATATTAGCCCATCTCAGGCGTTCGATCGAGGAGAAAAAGTTTCCTGTAATTCGGCGGTTTTAAAAATCAAAGCTGAAGAAAGGTTAGGGAATTTTCTAGAGACATGAGTTTCCTTATATGACCCCTGAGGTCCTGGGACCACTGAAATTTCAGTTATGAAATTCACTGAGACTTGGCTTTTATCAATGTGCCGCAGACTTTTTTCATCATGACAACAAAGCATGTCTGTCTATCATCATGACAACAAAACCATCATCTTGTTAACATTATATAATTTTATGTAAATGTACCACCAATCCATCATCATCTTGTTTACATAACACATTATTGACCACCATCACCGCCTCAGCAACATCTATCAACAACACCTCGTATATTCAACACAGAAACGTACTATCAGGGGAAAACCCCATCAACACCAAATCAACATAAACTCAAAACTTGACTGAAATCCATATTTATTACAATCCATATCACACATCAAGTCCATATTTATTGCATCAGGAATCACTTTATGGCCTGTTCGATGACAGACTTGATCTGTCAAACAGCAATTGAACGAATCAAAAGAGATTTGATAATGGCCATCAAACGAATCAATCAATAAAGGATGGAGTGAAGGCCATTGATGGAGTTAAAAATACTTCCATGAAGGTTTCTTCCCACGCTTTGTCTGTAAATTTTGGATTGCCCAATAGAATAGTGTAGGAAAAAAAATAATGTAACGCCGAAAGATGTGAATAACTAAAATCCTATAAATATTTACAGCACTTGTATTAAAATAATATTTAATTATGTGTAAATATAATTGGTAGGTACATGTCAAATCGTGTCGTTGACTTAGATGTTCGTGTAAATGAAACATTAAAATAGGTCTTCCTTGTAAAATTTAATTAGATAATTATGGTATAGTATAAGAGATGATTTTCTACTTAGCAGTCTATAAATACTTCTTGACACAACAAGTAGGTATACTAAATGCCATGAAAAAGGTGTAAAATAGGCGTATACCCTAACTTATTATAGCTGATAAAATTACCAACACACATTCTTGTTAACACTATAATCACCAGACTATTATAATACTTATGTTGGACATCACAAGAGTCTTATAAATTTACTAGCGGGCCGAGGCATGGCCGTGAAAGCAAAAAATCCTTTTTCGCCAATGGCAGGTGTTGTAGTGGGAATTTCGAAAAATCTTATTGCACATCTAGACTATAAGACAAAGCTACCTACCAAATTTCAGCTTCCTAGGACTTACGGTTTGGGCTGTAGAGCGATGATCAGTCAGTGAGTGGTCAGTCAGTCAATGTCTTTGACATTTATATATTAAGATTACATACTAAAAATCTCCTAGCTAAAATAGTAAATATACTCGTATATTCTATTAATAAAAATATTTGAGAATCGAACCTCTAACCTCAAGCCCTGCTTTAACTATCGAGCTACGCTAGTATGATTAACCTCCAAGAAAAATGAATACAGAAAGTCTATAGAAAAACTGGAATAGTGCAATATAAACTTGAAATTTTCCTTAAAAAAATTCCAAATTTTGAAGTCTAGAAAATATTTCCAAGAAAAACAAATTTGCCAAACACTAAAAATTGATGACTTTTGTCTCAGAACTGATAATACCACCTAATTAAAATTCAAAATAGGCAACCTAAAAAATGAAACAAAAATTCTTGAAAGATCAACCTGAAGAAATGGTGAACCTAAAAGAACTCCAAGTCAACAATACCTACTTCAACGTACCTAATGGATTCAACATAATCCGACTATATTATAAGTATTCAGCATAGACACCATAATCCATGGATTCAACCTATCTGAATAATAATATCCATTAGACACATATTCAAATAAATACAATATATTACAATGATAATAATGATTTTAATGATAACCATAGCTCTGATATGCAGAGTGAAGAGGCTGGATACAAAGACTATCTTGGACTTGGAGACAATAAAGTCACCTATTTTATTGCAACTGATATCCTGGAGATATAAAACCCATAGCGAGAGAGTGTTTGAATGTTTTGGGACATCTTCAAGATATTCTCCATTGGTGATTCTGACGGTTCTAAGTTGAGGAAGGTGAGATGTTATCAGTGGGGGAGAAAATGTGTTGTTTTTTTTTTTTTTTTTTTTTGAAACTACAAAATAATATCCTATGGCGTGATATTTGTTTCAATTCTCCTAGATCCTAAAGTCATATCTTTTTAAGCAATAGAATACATTAAGTATATTTCTAAACTACGGCTGTAAGATTTTAGAATAGAGATTCGCGACAGAAATTGTTTGGTCCCCAAGGAGGACTTGGTTAAAATTACTTTTCAAAATGAAAAAGGGGTAGCCTTGAAATATTTTGTTCGTTTCATTTTTTATTGTTATTATTTTATCTCTCTCTCTCTCTCTCTCTCTCTCTCTCTTTCTCTTACTCCTTCTTCGTCATCAAATTCCTCCTCCACCTACCCTCCTTCTTTTCCTTCTCCTCCCTTCTTCTACCTTCTCATCCTCCTCACAATCTTTTACTTCACTCTTGAATAGTTTCCATTGGAATTCTTTCACCAAGGGTTTTATCTATTTTTTCTTTGTATTAACGGATTTATTATATCAGCAACATTTGCTTCAATGTGTTTTCTACCTCTTTTTACAATTCACAGTAACTTTTTTGCTTACTATTACTAGAAAGTTCTTCTACTTCTTTTTCTTTTCATCTTTTTTTTTTTTTTTTCTTCTTCTTCTTCTTCTTTACCATCTCTTTTCTATTTCCTGCTTACTGATTGTATTTTCTACTGGTAGAAGCTTGAAAGTGTGACTGATCACCTTGACAACATTTTCAATATTTCGACATTGTTTTCTATGAAAGGTAAAGGGGGTGTTCTGTTGTGAATTTTGATTTAATTCAAGCTGTTGCAATTGATTCAACAAAGAGGGAGAATTTCCAATTTATTTTTCTTCCGTCAAAACTAGTGATTTCATATTTCTGTTATTGTCTGGAACGATGCGTGGAATGTTGTTTCAGAAGATGTAGCTGTAATTTATTTTTGTTTCTATGATTTTTTATAGAGGATCTGTTCTCTATAAAATGTATTTATATTATTATATTCCTTTAAGGATTAGAAGTAGTGTAAAAATGCTTGTAGCAATCTGAAGGCGTAAATTACTCTTCTACTATTTGTAGGTGTGCTAGACTAGATAAAAGAGGGGAAAACATCAACAACAACAACAACAACAAACAACAACAACAAATGCATAAGGAGCGCGCGAGCCATGAGGAAGGTTCCGGGTTCGATCCCCTGAGCCGACAAAATATTGTATTCTAAATTTGGTTTCACTTTTTAGTAAGGGATACCTTCCGGTAAGCTCATGTTGACCCTAATTGGGAAGTATTGTGTCACTGCTCGCCCATCAGAGGGAGGAAAATAAATAAGGCATACTGCTGAATGGGCCGGCTGTAACAAAGACGACAAACATCTACAGTAGCTCCTGTTTCATGGCTCCGAAATAAAAAAAAAACCTGTGAAACACTCATTAAAAAAAAAAAATTGTTGATCCAGCATCTAAATGGGAAGTATTGTATCACTTCTCGCCCATCAGAGGTGAGGCACACTACGTTAAGGGCAGGCTACAACACAGACCAAAAGCGTCTACCGTATAGCTCCTGTTTCATGGCTACGAGATATATAGAAGGGTTGGGTGGAAGAGATTGCCGTAGGCAATAACCCCGCCCTTTAGTTAGGACATATGCTTTCAAATATTTTCTATTCTTTTTCATTTTTATTGTATATATTGTTTTTTTTTCATTTTTTCACTGTTGTTATTTGTATGTACATAATGTCCTTTTGTATCTAATAAAGAATTGTATAATAATAATAATAATAATAAAAGCCTGTGAAACACTCATTTAAAAAATAAATTAAAAAATTGTTACCCAGCACCTAAATGGGAAGTATTGTGTCACTTTTCGCCCATCAGAGGGGAGGGATACTGCGGGATGGGCTCCTGTTTCATTGCTACGAAATAAAATAGAAAAAGGCTGCGAAACAGTCACTCATCTTTTTTTATATCTCTGTCCTCTTATATTCACTCTGTATTGTTTCTCATATATTTTTCACGTAATTAGGAATATTAATTTCCGCTTACTATACAAGACATCACCGGAAACTCAAGAAATTAAAAAAAAAAAATCTTTACTAAAGTGAATAACACCACAGAACTGACCATTGCTCCGGCCATATCTACACCTACCTACACTCGACTTGGCATGGCAAGATAAGGTATCGAATAATTAATGGACAAGTCGGGCAATAAATATCGATATTTTACGAGAATAGGACGTATCGTATCAAGTGTAATGGATGCATACTGGGTGGAACCATCAGACGTGAGAGAGAATGTAATTGAAAGTTTCATTGTTTTGAAATTTCCATTGCTGCGCAGAGTGCAGCGAGTATGTGTATAAGAAGAGCTAGGAGAAGATGGAGGAGTGGAGAGTCGTTGTTTGGGTATGAAGATAAAATTGATCATTGGAAAAGAGAGTAGAGACTGTGATGGAAATATTTCAATTGAACGTATTAAATAAATT
Organism: Bactericera cockerelli; assembly: GCA_024516035.1. Taxonomy (NCBI): domain Eukaryota; kingdom Metazoa; phylum Arthropoda; class Insecta; order Hemiptera; family Triozidae; genus Bactericera; species Bactericera cockerelli. The sequence continues at coordinate 8,962,226 of CM044961.1, read as the reverse complement.
ATATTAAAGATACCATGGTATATTAGCTGATCAAAAAAAAAAAAAAAAAAAAAAAAAATGGAAAGTATATTAAATTGTACTACCGCCCTCAGTAGCTTGATCGATAAGGTGGCGGATTTGTAACCTGTGGAGGTCGGTGGTTCAAGTCCTGTCTTGAGTGAAGATTTAGGAAAGCTAGTTATAGTTGTGATATCACGAGAGTGATTAACACAAATATGATAAAAAAAAATATTTTTTTTATATTAAATTAAATCATGCTCGTTTTAAAAATAATTTTATCCTCTTCCTAAAAAGGAAGTTTTTGAAAGTTGTTGATTTTAGTTTATTTACTTTGCTGAAAATTATATAGTTTTTGGCGATATAGCTATTAAGTATGGAGCCACTATATCATATTATGTTCATTGTAACTTATTATTATGTTCATTGTATATAAAAAAAAAATCTATACTTATAAAAGAGAGTTTCACTCACTGACTGACTGACTGACTGACTGACTGACTGGCTGACTGACTGACTCACTCACTGATTCATCACTGTTTCTCCGAACTGGTAAGTCCTAGGAAGCTGCAATTTGGTAGGTAGCTTTGTCTTATGGTCTAGATGTGCAATAAGACGGGATTTTTCGAAATTCCCACTACAACACCTGCCATTGGCGAAAAAGGATTTTTTGCTGTGCGGGCCATGCCTCGGCCCGCAAAGCGGGCGACAGCCCACTAGTTGTAAATAAAGCTTGATCCAATTGTTTATAATAATAATAATAAAAAAATATTGAAGTAAATTAAAACTAAATAAGGACTATACTACTTATCACAAGCGCACCGTATACGGTGGGACACCTTATAAGGTGTCCCTTATAAACAAACAACTCATGTAACAAAATTTTGAATACACATCTTTTGACAATTTTTTGAACCTGGGACTTTCTGCATTTTACCACTGAGCTAACGGAGCTAATAGACCTAATACTGTTAAAAGCATGAATTTCAAGGACACCCTGTTGATTCCATATGGGAAAACAAGCAATCCGAAGCGGAGAACTAAAGATGGCTCCATTTCGATGTGATGGGATGTTTGAATTAAAACTCGGGATGTTTTCTAATGAACTAATGGGTGGAAGATTGGACTACAGGCAATAATGATGGTGAGTTTATGAGACACTGAGGCGACAGTGTGAACATTGTTGGTCCATTTCACGTGTGGAATGATATACAGGGGGGATCAGAAGTGTTTTACTGATGCCCATAATAATAAGTTTACTCATTACCTAAGACCTTCAGGCCATGCCTCGGCCATACCGACCTCAGTAGCTTGATCGATAAGGCGACGGACTTGTAACCTGGAGGTCGGTGGTACAAGTCCCGGTTTCAGCGTAGATTTAGTTAAGCGAGTTTGAGTAGTTGTGATATCACGAAAGTGATAACACAAATATGATAATTATACCATGCCTTGGCCATAACTCGGGTGAAGCTAGACTAACAACACTCTTTAGTGGAAGGTAACCACCAGGCGAGGTTAGTGCTCAAAACATTTTGTACTACGAGTACCGTACCCTCAGAGTCTTATTATTATGTGGTCATAAAATAAAATAGTGAGGAAAAATTCATGCACTGGGTGGAATTCGAACCAACGGATTTCTACGCTAGCTGGATTACCAGACTAGCCCGTTAACCACTTGACTGGTGTGCACCTACTGATTCATTTTGTTGTTGCAGTAGGTGAGTTTGAATTTTCAGGCTATTTTTATGAGACAGAGGCACATCGGTACTAAAATCAAGAGGATGGGAGAACTTGGAAGAGGGTGGAAGAGATTGCCATAGGCAATAACCATAACCCCGCCCTTTAGTTAGGCCATATGTTTATATGTATATATTTTTCTATTTTTTTTTTTTCCTCTTAATTGTTATAATAATTATTTTTACTGTGCATATGTCTATTTATATCTAGTAAAGTGTTTAATAATAATAATAGTAAGATATTACTTGAATTTAATTATCTCAAACTCACTTCTTCTATTTATACAAATTTGAAATAAAATCGAACCTGTATATAAGAGAACTCAAAGAACAGGAGCTTTTCCTCTTATATCCAGGTTTCTCTTATATCCAGGATTGACTGGAATATGAAGAGAGAAAAAAGTTTCAAAGAGAAGTGAAACACATTACAAACTTTCTCAGGAATAATTATGAAGGAGGGAGGAGTTTTCAAGAGTCGAAATTACATCAGAAGTCGCTGTGGTCCTGAAGGAAGAATAAGCTCCCCTAATATTGCTTCGCTATCTAATAAGACAGCCTTGTTTATCAGTGGTGTATAGAAAAAGGAATATAGATACTAGATACCTATACTTATTTGTAGTTACTGCTCGATTAATTTTTATCGGAATTAATGTAAAGAGATATCTTCAATCAATAGAGACAAAAATTTAAATTATAAGTATCCCATAGTCTGATTTACTTTTCAAATAGGTATGTACTATTAGGCTATGTCATCTGGAGAGTTTATAATGAAGCTAGCTGCCCGATTGTAGTAGTATTAGTAGTAGTAGTAGTTGTAGCCATCAGCTTGGCTACAGCTGGAGGGGTGAGTGATGATCTCCAGCCAACTTTATTTCAAAGTTGGCTCGTCCTGAACCACATATTTCTATGTGCGATCAACCATCATGAGGACTTGGACTTTTCTTTATAAGCCATTAAACCCATAGGAAACTACAAGCTAGCCTGGCTTGTAAGGGTTGGCTAGTCAGTTCTCTGTTTATAGTCCTCTAGCGAGACACTGGTCTTCTCCCTGGTTAACGTCCCCCAGCCAGACTAGCTGCCCGATTCATACACTTCTCTGCTTGCCGTATTATGGAACATAGTTAGAGTTAATAAAAGCCAGACCCACCCTCAATTTGGTGTTTCAACCAATCACAGCACACTATAGCCCGAGCTGAGGGACAGTCTGGCTAATCTTAATTACTTTAATTCTGTTTTATACCTAACTATTAAAGCATTACGTGGGGTGCCTCGAACTTTATCAACACACTGTCAATCCTGTTTTATAATTTGGACTTGTAACCTGGAGGTCGGTGGTTCAAGTCCCGGTGTCACCGTAGATTAAGTAAATCGAGTCAGAGAAGTTGTGCTATCACGAAAGTGATTAACACAAATATGATTTTTTTTTAAATCGAAGTTGATCAGGAGGCTTATAATATTTCCAGAAATATGAAAAAATTGAAATCGGACCAAAAAAATATTAAAAAAAAAAAAAACAAACAAACACAAAACTAAATTTGATTTCATCTTCGTCCATATTTCTCAGTTTTCATTTTCCTGAATTTTAATTTTCCGCCACTGATTTGTCAGATGGGGTTGTTGAATTAAAATTTCCTCGAGACTCAAAAAAAAATTATGATAATACCAAGTCTCTGAAGACAAAAACTAATTTCTGACACAATGAGTTTTGAGTTCTGGAGTGGGGGTCTGCTAAGTGTGATTGTGCGTACCTGCCCTTTGAGATCTGATGGAGATTTTTTGTAGGGACGAGGTGATTTGTCTGCAGAAGAAAAGAATAGATAGGTAGGTAAACACTGGGATTCACAATAACCTCAACAATCCTAGGTTGGGCCGGAAGTAGCATCTCAAATGTTCGATTTCGTGTGTTCTAATACCTACCTATCGACCAAGACAAACCTCTTTACGAAAAATTGTGCATTGAATAAATTTTTGAGTAGGTATATTTATGTGTATTACAAAACAGATGTACGCCATTACAATAAGTTTACATACTGCACCCATCAATAATATTATAATACACAGAGACAGCGTATAAGACAGAAGAAAGTCAATATCATATTTTATACCATCCCTTCTTGCTTATTCTTCTTCTTATTATTATTATAGTATGTTTTATTAGGTAAGACAAAAATATATAATACAATAAAATACTATGAAATTATAAAGAAAAAATAAATAGATTGAACAAAGAAACAAGAACAAAAAAGAGAATGAGGCTAAATGTCCTACCTAAAGGGCGGGGTTATTGCCCGTGGCAATCTCTTCCACCCTGATATTAATTTTCTTCTTGGTAAGAAATGAATATTCACAGCTCCAGAAATCCTTTGACGGCTTTTTGTCGCTACAGGGAACTGACGCACGGGGAACTACGGAACTTAGGTACTAAAAAAAAAAAATCATCTTCTGAGGATCAGAGCGAAAGGTCCTCAGATTAATAAGGAGGAAATTTTCATATACAGAAGAAATGAAAGGTATAATCTTGAGCAGTCTCAACAAATCAGGAATCTAGAGGATGGGGTAGCAGTCCTCTAGATTATAATTTTCGTTTATCTTTTGAGTAGTTAATGTATTTCAGTTTGAGTAATTTATCAACATAATACGTATATGTAGATGGAGAAAGTAAAAAAGGGGCTTTCTCGGTGAGGTAACGTCAGTTTGTTGTTGTGCAAGATAATTAATTATTGTACTTACAATGAATGTCAGAGAGTTAGTTAAGTTAAAAAAAAAGTTATCATATTTGTGTTAATCACTTTCGTTATATCACAAATACTCAAACTCGCTTTACTGAATCTACTCTGAAACCGCGGGACTTGTACCACCGACCTCCAGGTTATCGATCGATGAAGCTTATCGATGAAGCTACTGAGTTCGGTAACCGTACATATTTCATACCATAACAAAAACAGGTCTCTGCACTGAGCCCATGCAAATCCATTGACAGAATAAAAACCATAAAACACTAACTCATAAATCAAGACCAGCCTTGCAAGGTCGTCTGTCATATGGTAATTCATCAAAGTCATTCCACTCGTCATCCTGCTCAGGCTTCCACTATTAAAAGACCTACTAGAAGAGGCTCGTAAAATTTCTACACAAATTTTATGACGCCGTGACGTCATAAAATGACGTCATTGGCGGGTCAATGACCTCTGTTCTACCCTTTTTTTTTTCTATTCGGAAGTTGGTGTTGGTTCATTTTACGATCCAGTCGTAAAATCAGGAGACGGGATGTCTGCTGAACGGTTTGAACTGACCTAGGGTAACGAGTGAGTTGTTGTGATAACCCGAGTGTGGTTTTTTTTTTTTTTGGCAATTGCTCTTGACATAAAATAATGACGTTATGACGTTTTCTATTTGGAAGTTCGTGTTGGTTACGATCTTTACGATCCAGTCGTAAAATCAGGAAGAAGTAAATTTATAGAGAAGAAGTAGAAGAAAGAAAGTTACCAATTTGTGTTAATCACAACTAATCAAAAACTAGCTTTTCTAAATTTACGCTAACACCACGGCACTTCAGAACCACCAACCTCCAGGTTACAAGTCCGTCGCTTTATCGATCAAGATACTGAAGTCTGACGTACATAATATATCATTATAAATGGTTTAGTGAGTGGTTGGACTGACGGCTTACACCCGAGTTATGGCCCGAGGCATGGCCCTATTTTCATTTTTCATATAATTATGCTCTACACAAAGAGGCATTGCCGCACATCGTTTCGTGCCTTAATTCGGCGTCACCGGAAAACCCGAGTGTGTGAGATTTGGTTTGTGGTTGGACTGACAATCTGAAGATTCTGAAGTGCTTGCCCTCAACTTTTCAAGTGGAAATGAATGGGTGAGTAGAAGAACATGCTATGTCGAAAATCCATTTTTTTGCAGAATAACATGCAATGTACTCTTCTCTATTATCTCGTTGAATATGAAGGAGAAATACCCCCTATACAACTATGGAGAAAAAAAAAAAAAAAAAAAAAAAAAAAATATTTCTAGTTATTTCAGATTCTAAGAGTGCTCTGGACGCTCTTTCAAATCCAAGCAATGATAATCCTATAGTATCTTTATTATATTCTTCTTGGCGGGACCTCATTAACTGTGGTAAGGTCATAGCATTTTTGTGGTGCCCTTCACACACAGGTATTCGTGGTAACGAGGCAGTGGATAGAGCCGCCCGTACCCCACTACAGAATATACCTCCTCTAAAACTTTGTTCATCACATGACTTCAAACCATTCATATCAAAAACCATCCAGGAAAAATGGCAGCTCATATGGAACGACATACCAAACTCTAACAAACTAAAGTCTATTAAATCCCTTATTGCTAACTGGAACTCGAGTAACCGACAGACTAGATTTGAGGAGGTTGTGCTCTGCCGTATGAGGATTGCAGGCCATACGCGATGTACTCACAGCTTCCTATTTAAGCGTACTGCTCCTCCAAACTGCCGTTGTGGCGGAATTCTTACTGTTAGTCATATAATTAATTGTCATCTCCATGCACAAATAAGATCCTCTCTACCTGTGCCTCCAGCTCTTTCAGACTCCGTCGAGAGCGCCGATTCCCTTCTGAACTATCTGAAAACAATTAAACTGTATACACTTGTTTAACACACCAAGGAATCGGCGCGAACGACATGTCAACTGACAGAGTTAAAGCGCCTAAATCGAAAAAAAAAAGAAAAAATATTTTAGAGTGGAGGAAACCTACAGCATAGTAATGTAGTATTATTGCTCTCCTGAAAAGTAATTTTTTGACACAGCATGTTCTTCTACTCACCCATTCAAATAAATGTTGAGTTGGAATCAACTGAAATTTGTGATTATTAGGTATTTGACGGGATTCTATCCGTCACTAAAATAATATCGTCTTTTCTTACAGCCAAACAAAGACTAATAAGCCCATTCTATTCATTATTATGTTAGTCAAAATACCACATGGAATAATAACATGTCGTGTCCCGGCTGGGTTTCGAACCCAAAACCTCTAAATTACCAGACCGACGTTCGTCTTGACCACTGAGCTAGTTGGTATAATACTCTGCCATTTAATGAAATTTAAAGATAAAAAAATCACAAAATAATGAATTCAAAAGTTTCAAATTCTTTCTGACCTAGGAAGGTATCTCTTCTATAACAAACCATGTTATTTATTGTCAAGTGGTTACAGATAAATAAAAGGTATAGTCAAGTGGTTCACGCGCTAGTCTGGTAATGCCGGTAGCGTAGGGCATTCGGCATTCGATCCATTGGATCGAATGCCACCCAGTGCATAGATGATTGTCTTTCAAGCCGTTTTTGACCCCAGAATTCGACATTCTCTCTTTGACGAGCAAAAAGGGAGGAGAGAAAAAACGAACTTCCACCATCTTCATATTTTATTCCATCCAAGTAAGCACTCAACATTTCAGCCATTGCCCGAAAACAAATTGTTCGCCCCATTACACCCCGCTGAATATGCCCCCACCCGCCCCACCCCTCCCCCCTTCCACCCCCCTCCACCTCCGCCACCCCCAGGCCGTATCAAATTGCGACATGCTTATCATATTTTCAAAATAAAAAAAAAAACTCCGGAAAATGAATTTTCCCCCTCGTGACACATTCTGTTTTTCCGGCCAAAAAAGCAATATTCTAGGTGGAGCACCCTCAAAGTACATGACAGTCACCTGGCCTCGGCCCTCATCCCAAAAAAAAGTTTCTCACTCTCATAATGCCCCCTCATTCCAAAAACCTTTCTCACTCTCATAATCCCCAACCTTCCTCACTCTCATAATCCTTTCAACCAACGTCACACAGCTGTCACACAACGCACTCCGTTTGGTTAATTTGAACGAAATAACCATTTTCAGATAGTGCGTTGTGTGACAGTTGAAATGAAGATTTGGGACTACGAGAGTGAGAAAGCTTTTAGGAACGCAGCCCTGTACCCAATTCGACAATATTAAATAAATCGTAAATCAAATTTTCATATTTGCGTATGAGGCATGAGAATTTTGTGGAAGATATTGCCAAAAGCAATAACCCCGCCCTTTAGTTAGGACATATGAATATATTTATTTATTTTTTCTTAATTTTTTTCTCCTTTTACTTCTTCTTACATTTTATATTAATTTGTAACTATCTCTGTTGTATTTATATCCTTATTAATGAAGTGTAAAATAGTAATAATAATAAAAATAACATGTCATAGATTCATCATGTTTTGGTCTATAGGTTACATTTTAGCTATCTTAAAGACCAGCTATAGGTATTGGGGTCAAATAATCATATTTCTTTATACTGATGTACCTATAGGTAAGTAATTTAAGTTTCAAGGAATAACCTTCACATGAAATGAAAATCTGAATGGACGGTACTTTCTGAAAAATACTAAAAATATAAAAGCCAATGAAAGGTTTGAACACAACTATAATATAGGTATGAGGTATATCAATCTAGTCCGAAAATCGCCATTCTAACCTTTGTCTATGAGTCTAGTACAAAACCCTATACTGTCTAAATTATATATAAAAAACAATATTCACGCCATTTGCAAAATCGCCATTGTCTTCGAGAAACTACCCACAAGACCTTTTTAGCACCAATTCCGCTATAACGTGTACCATTTTAAGATCCGAATGGAATTTTGAAATAGATTGTATTGAAGAAAATCATTCCCTTAATTCCTTACTCCTATCCTATTGGTGGATATTTCAAGATGTATTTTGTGGGTGGTTTAGGTGAAGGTGACTAAAATTACTTACCGACTTTACTGCCGAATTATGAAACAGGCTTAGAATTAATCTTAGTGGACACTATCACTTAACACGCCCTTAAGTGCTCTAGTTGGAATTTCAACCAATCACAGAGCACTAATTTCCCACTGGATGGCGTGTTAATTGATAATAGTGTCCATGAGAATTAAATCTAAGCCTTTTTCATAATTCGGCTCTTCGGCCCTTAGGACCGAATTATAAATCAGGATAAAAGTTCAGATAAGCCAGATTGAATAAACATTTTTTATTCCAAATCAATTCTCCAGAGAAGTGTACCACACTATTTTTTTTTTTAACGTCGCTTTCAACTGCATGGTCATTGCCATATCTCGACGGGGGTATTACCCTCTATTCGCAGGAAACTCACAAACCTGCTACCCACACTAACCTCACCCAGACTGGGTTGGGCTGGAATGTCAGCAAAACCTCGCTGGACGTTTTTTTCGGTGATCCTACAAGAACCGGAGCATTAAACGCGCCATTAATTCGGGCATATCAAACTGTAATAAAAAAAAATCCACAGTAGCTTGATCGATAAGGGGGCGGACTTGTAACACGGAGGTCGGTGGTTCAAGTCCCGGTTTCAGCGTGGATTTAGTAAAGCGAGTTTTATTAGTAGTTGTGATATCACGAAAGTGATTAACACAAATATGATAACGAAAGTGATTAACAAAAAAAAACATAACTTATATAAAAAAAAATATCCAAATTTTCATTCCTTAAACCTTAAATCGAGAAAGTACCTCAACTTCCCCCTCCCTAAAAAAGAAGAAAAAAAAAAAAAAACTAAAATGCAGCAGTACTTAGAGCAAATGTTTTTGATAAAAAAGTACGAGAGAGAGAAGAAAATACACTTTGTACAATATGACACTATGGGGATGAATTATGCGTTACGTACGATCCGTAGAAAACGGAACGTACCTTCGCTTTCCGACGTTTCCCGCTTCGGCGTTTTCGGAAATTTATTCTACAGCAAAAGGGACTCTCTTTGAACGTGGCCTGTTCAGTCCCTTAGGGTCGAGTCAGAAAACGGGATTCATTTTAAGGGCCATATTATAAAAAAGGATTAAATAATATCTAGGATTTGTTAATCGTGGCCTGTTCAGTCCGTTAGGATCGAATCAGAAAACCGGATTTATTTTAAGGGCCGTATTATGAAACAAGACAAATCTAGGATTTGTTAATCCAAGCCACTGTCACTTAATAGCTGATAATATGTGTAAATGCGATGTCTTCTTCTTCTTGTTTCACTTTGCTTTTTCCCAAATCTTACTTGATGGGGTCGACATTGTTCAACCTCATGGTTGAGTTTGGTTGGTTGTGGCACATTTTTATGGCTGGATGGCCCCCCTAACGCCAACGATCTTATTTGATTTAACGTCCTCATTAAGACAGGAGTTTTACCTTCTATTCGCTGGGAATCGTACCAGCTATACTCACATGAACCTATAATCCAGCCTGGGTAGGGCCGGAATTGCCAGCCTCAAGTGTTAGAGGGCGTGTTAAGTTCAAGTCCCGGTTTCAGCGTAGATTTAGCTAGTTAGAGTAGTTCTGAGATCACGAAAGTCATTAACACAAATATACGGTAACTTTTTTAACTTATTCAAACAAGCTTTACTAAATATTTGCTTGACTTCGGAGCTTCGGACTTGAACCACCAACCTCCGAATACAAGTCCGCCCCCTTATCGACCAAGCTACTGAGGTCGGTCTGTAATTCTGTATGTATAGTATACAAATAAATAATCTCGTCATGAGTACCGAAGAGACAGCAGTACTTGAAGAAATTTGTGCTTGTGTGTGACGAATAGAAAGTTTCAATTTAGTAACTCATGATAATAATGATGACAATAATTTATATATTAAAGGAGAGTTCACTTTTTCGTTTCCAGACATTTATTATTAATAATTTTCAGTAAAAAAAATAAGTAGTTAGGAAAACTTATTTCTCTCTATACCTTTTAAGTAATAGAAAGAAAAATCATTATGTAGAATTGAGAAAACGCATTATTTTCTTCGGGAAAATATTAAATAATAATTAAAGCATCAATGTTGGAATCTTTAAGTTCTAAAGTTCTAAATTTTAAAGACTGGTCATGCTGATGTGCTAAATTTGCTAAAAATAACAATGTTACATATTGTTACATACAGTCATAAGGTACATTGCCATATTAATAGTAAAAAATAACCCCGCCTTGCTGTTAGGACAATATTGTATTTTCACTCTTCTACTCTTTGCATTCCATATTTATGTCTCTCTTTGTTTACAATTAAAATGTATTTAAGGGTTTAATGTCATTTTGTAGACTTATTTATATATGCCTGTCTTACAATGAAAATTTGTGTATAAAAATTTCTTGAAATCCATTTTCATCCAGATTTTTTTCAAATCATTTATGGGTGAAACCTAAGTGCAATATTTTATATCTAACTAGCGGTTATTTTGGCATCTCCACTAAAAAATTAGGACTTGAGTGCATCATGTAGATTGTAGGATGACATTCATAGCCTACCTACATTTTCCTACCATTTCTACCTATATTTTTGGTAATACATTGCTTTCAGCTGATTGTCATTTCACAACGGCGGTTTTACCCTCAATATGCTGGAAATTCAAAAACCATGCTGCTCAAATTAATTTCACCCAGCCTGAGTGGGGCCGAGAAGATAACTATAGCATCACAAGGGTTCGAATTTGAATGGTCACCCATCCAAAACATAGCCTATCTGGACGTTGCTTAACTTCAGTGATTGAATGAGAACTGGTGTATTCATCGTGCCATCGATAATTATAGCAACTATTGCTCAATCCATTGACCGACCTCAGTAGCTTGATCGATAAGGACGCGAACTTGAAATCGAAGGTCGGTAGTTCAAATCCCAAGTTTAGATTATAGTATTTAGGTACTAGAAGGTAAAAGGAGTTTGAGTAGTGATGTTACGAGTAGTGATCACAAATATAATATAATTATTATGATAGCTTATTATATAATCTTAAAAAGATTATATCATAATAATTATAAATATGATGTACATCCTCAAGGTAGCCTAAAGGTCTTAAGAAAACCTATGTTAAATTCTCGTGTAGCAAACTGAATTATCCACATTAATTTTGTGTTGAGTAAAACTATTTATTATTCTCTTTGTTTCAGATATCAAATCAGCCCAAGATTACCCAGTTTCAAGTGCCACATTAAAATCTTATATTTATATAGTTTATGGGTGAATATAATAGTTATAAAAGTGCGAATTTTGAAAGCAGTATACCCTAGGTACGATTACAGTAGGGTCAGTAGGTTGTTTTAGTTTATATTTTCATTATTTTCTGAAAGATATAGATTATAGAAAGTTTTTTTAAAAAAGGTACCGAACTTTTTTCACCCATAATCAAAAACAAAAAAATACCCTTAAATAGGTAGGAGGTTTCCTCGTTTTACCTCGTGAGGAATTATGAGTAGCTAAATACATATTTATATGAGATATTTTGTACAGATAGTGACCAGTAATAGCATACCAACCTCAGTAGCTTCATTATTTTCGTAGCCTGGAGGATGGTTGTTCGAGCATGGATCATTTTAGTAAGGCGGGTTAAAGTAATTGTGACATCACTCTTGTGATGTGATTATCACAAATTAATAACTTCTTTTCAACCGACCTCAGTAGCTTGATCGATAACTTTGTAACCTGCAGGTCGATGGTTCAAGTCCCGGTTTCAGCGAAGATTTATTAAAGCGAGTTTGAGTACTTGTGATATCACGAAAGTGATTACTACAAATATGATTACTTTAATCTTATAATAACTTATTTTGCGTCTTTTTCATCTTATGCAAGCAGTTCATGTTCATGGAATGATCTGCTTATCAATATCTTTTATTAACCGCTGTTCAACTATACAGTAATGTTTAAATTAGTTGAATGTAGTTTTTCATTTTTATTTATTTATTTTACTTAAGGTAGGTACCCATTTAGACAAGGGTATTTCACCAGTGCCTTACCTAGTTACCTAGAAATTTTTATTACCTAGCAAATTTCAAATTTTTTGCCGATGCTTGCTTATCATTTCCTTAAAGAAAAAGCTTTTTACATCAGGGCAATTAGGTCAATTACTTAAGTGTGAAAGTGTTAAAAAAAGTGAAAATGATAATTATCCGTTTGATAGTACTCCTATCTTTGACATTTAACCGAGGACCTTAACTGCATAAATTGAACCGCGTACAGTACCTATACGTATATATCTTTCGCGCGGAAAGTATGTATCTTTGGAGGCATGGCCTTGATGATCCTCGACTATTGTAAGGTAAGTCATTTATACATTTTATCCTAGTTCTTTCTTTTTTATTGTTTGAACTTTATGACTGACTTGGAACTGTTTTTTCATCTGTTAGATTATTTCAACAAAGAATAGTAAGCATTATAAGTTGTAAGGAATATAATCTATAACCTTCTATAAATTATGTTTCGTGTTTATATTACATAATTATAGCTTATAGGAATCTTGAAAACATAATATAATAGGTAGGTATTTATGAAATATCTTCTGACGAGCGCTCGTGTCTATACCAACTAAATTCTAGCATGATCACTTCTAGCATTTTTGTTTAAATACAGCAAACAACTCTAAACCTTATTCCAATTCATTCAGTTAAACATGGGTCACAAAAAGAACCCTTCTTTCTCCTGCTCAAAATATTCAAATAATTCTAGAACACCTTGATAGGGTCACTTTATATTCACCCCTTTCTCTGATGTTTAACGTAAATTCTTTTGTCTTGCCGTTAGACGAAAGAAGACTCCAGACCCTTTTGGTTCATAGATATCAAACTCATCATTGATGTCACTAAAATCACCATTCAGTATTATTATTTGTATCATAGAGTAGAATAATGGCCAGGATATCCACAATGGTGAAAGTCTCCCGCGTCTTGTGTTGCCATAGCAACCGAGGGATTTTTGAGAGCGTCCATTGTTGTTGCTGTTGGGATTCATCCCATCACCTGAGAGGATTCCTCCAGTTTAGAGATGCGCACATAGAGGGCGCTGTCTGAATTTTGGGTGAATTTCTGTCTGAGGTTATTTTAGTTTTTTGTTTTGTGTTTTGTTTGTTTTGTTCTCATTAACTTTTATGTTCTTAATTTATTTTCATGTTTAATGGATGTTAATTATTACCAGGTTTAAATCTCTCCAATTGATTTAATCCTTGGAATTATCAATGTTAATTACATTTTAACATGGTAGACTAGGATTAGACTTACCTAAATTCATTTGTGTTTATTCAAAAGTTTCCATTTTGAGGATACAAACCTCCTACTTTTTCTGGGACGAACGTTCCATTGAGCAACTGAGAATATTCCAGAAGAGAAACTGTACGTTTCTCCTTAACATCTATGGCAAATTTATGGCCTAATATTACCTATAATAAAAGATTACAACTAGGATAAGGCAGTCCTTTATCAGCCATGCGTCAATGGCGCGTTGAATGCACCGTTTCTCGAAAGATCGCCGAAGTTAAGCAACGTCCAGTTAAGTTTTTTTTTTTAATTGTAGTTAACGTCGTTTTCAAGTGCATGGTCATATCACGACGGGGGTGTTACCTCCATTCGAGGAAACTCACAATCCTGCAACCCACATTAAACCTAGCCTGAATTGGGCCGGAATTTCAGCATCACGAACGTCCACCGCGTTGGACGTTACTTTACTTGGGTGATTTAGTGAATAAGTTAAAATCTCTTTATTAGTAAAAATCTTTTTAAAGTAAAATCCTTTTAATAGTAAAATTAAACAGCTCTGCATTGTGTTAACTAGGACGTACCACTCGTGATCCTAATAGGAATAAGTCAAATCTCTTTTTATAGTTAAAATAAAGTTATCCCGAAGTAATGTATCACACGGTTCCGGGATCTCCTACGTCTTCTGAGGATAGAATTTTTGGTGGGTAAAAATCCCACACCCAAGGGAGTGAGGTGGCTGGTGTCTTTAGAAGATTTTTCCTATTCTCACAAAAAAAAAGAAAAAAAAAGTTAAAATCTCTTTTAAAAAAGTTAAAATTGAAAACACGCATTCTGGCAGGTTGCTGTAAGCCAAAAGCAATGCTTCGTTCTAGGTTCGCATTCCTCAGGAGAACCAGCCTTTGAATTCACCTCTAGTTCTGCAAAAAGACTCATAGCTTCACCAGTTGCCCCCAGAACTCACCAGAGTGCTCTAGGAAGCTCATTTTGAAATTTCCAAAGGCTCATCCTTTTTTTTCCCAGTCATTTGTTTCGAAATTTAGGGAGAGGGAGAAAGAATAATGATAGAGAAAGAGAGAGAGAGATAAGACTATAATGATAATAACTCAAAGGTATATTGCACCAGAGAGAGAGAAACAGAGAGAGTGAGAGAGAGAGAGAGAGAGAGAGAGAGATAATGTACATCGAAGAAGGGAAGAAATACTTCTTAACCTTAAATTATTTTCCCTTCTTACACCATGGTGAGTTCAGAGTTTCAGAAGAAATCAAGGATGCAGATGTCCCTAACCGTGCACTGGTGAAGTGGTTAACGCGCTAGTCTGGTAATCCAGGTAGCGTAGGGATCGTTGGTTCGAATCCCACCCAATGCATAAATTTTTCCTCATAAATTTGAGTTTTTGACCATTATAATAAGACTCTGAGGGTTAGGTATAGTAGATAATGCTTTAGCATTAATATCGAATGGGGTTACCTTCCTACTAAAGAGTGTTTTAATTCTAGCCCACCGAGTTGCCCAAGGCATGGCCTTAAATTTAATTTCCCTAACCCTACTCATTTAGGAACATGAGTGATGAGGCCATTGCCGTACATCGTCATGTTGGTGCCTGAATTCTGGGCACTTTACCTTTTCATCCATGCCATTCTGGAGATGGAAAAATCGGTTAGAATTTCCGGCTCTGCCTGGATTCGAACCCGCAATATATGATAACTGTACATCTATTGTATGCAACGCGATATAAGTTGTAATTTTAGAACAACCGAGCTGATTTTTCACGAATATTATGCCTCATATACATACTAAGAATGTTATGTATAGTTCTTGGACACGTCATGTTAAGCAAGGTCGAGCTAGGCTAAGAGATTAGTAAAATCTATTTACGCAATAATCCTGCAATTTTTGACCAATCAAGATGACGTTTTACGCAAATTCCATGTATTCTTAGAATTATTTTTTGAGTGACACGATGGTATGTTAAGCAACATCGAGCTAGGCTTAAAAATGGTTCAAAGTATATTTATAAAAGTGCGATAATGATTTGCAATTTTTTGTTCAATTGTGCTGAAATTTTCAGGAAATGTTTCAAAGATGCTTAGAATTTAATGAATAACGAACCTGTTGTCCTCATGGTCACCATCAAATCCTAACCTCCCCAACGTTGTTATCAGGTTGTGCATCCTCGAAAATAAATTTCAGGTCTCTCGTTTTCTTTATTTTCCTTTCTCTCTATTCATTGTAAGTTATGTGCTTCTCTCTCTCTCTCTCTCTCTCTCTCTCTCTCTCTCTCTCTTTCTCTCTCTGTCTCTCTCTCTCTCGCTCTCTCTCCTGTTTTTTTTTGCTTCAAAGCCCTTGTTATACCAGACAGTGGCGATTGGTAAGAGAATCAGAGGTAAAGGCGAATAGGAGTCTCTTAACCAACTAGTCATAAGTGTTAGATGTAATCCTAGTAATAAGACTTTTAACATTAATGTTTAATTTTCTTATGTAATAAAATGGTCCTAACCCGTAAACTTGTATAAGAAAAAGAAGAACTAGCCAAAACTTACCAAACCCAGCACTTAGGTGCCGTGGAATTTTTTGCCCGTCACTGGCGTCCTATTTGGAATAATTAAAAATCCTTTCTTAGAACGCTCTTAAATACGCAAAGGGGTAAAGTAGACTGTGCAATGGTAGTCAAGTGCTTAACGCCCTAGTCTAGTAATCCAGGTAGCGTAGGGATCCGTCTGTTCGAATCCCACCCATTGCATGAATTTTTCCTCATTAATTTGAGTTTGTGACCACGCGTTCGAGACCCTCTAGTGTCAAAATTGTAAGGAAAATAATGCTATAATTAACGAGGTCAAGCCATGTGAATATGGGCAACAACCCAATATTGATACACTAATGACTTTTCTGTCTGGTTTCTTGTACTGACCTAGCACTTGACTTGACTGGGAATAGGTATTCAATAGCGCATCTCACCCATCAGAAGGACTACGGGATAGTCCACATTCGAACCAAAATAACATAAATGTCCTATTGCTGGTCACCATTGAAAGTTCCTCGAACTCACATCGTTAGAACAATAGCTGTCATCTGTCGGTGTCGATGGCACGTTGAATACATCAACAGTTCTGTCACTGAAGTTAAGCAACGTCCAGTTTGGTTAGGACTTGGACGAGTGAACATTCATGAGTGGGATCGAATTTACAAATTTGCAAATTCGATCCCTCATGATGCTGGCTATTCCCAACCACACTCAGGCTAGGTGAGAATAATTTGAGCAGCTGGTGTGGGTTTCTAGCTGGCAAATCATCATAGGATGGCGTCATCGTCAACGATGGTAGCCAGACAGTGGATGAATGACTCAGCACTCCTACCACTGTCTTTACAAGGAGGCTAATAATTGACAAGGGCTCCCAGAACCAAGCCAATGCAATTCTACTCCCTGTTTATAGTCCCCCAGCCAGACTGCTAGTCTACTCCCTGTTTATAGTCCCCCAGCCAGACTGCTGGCCTACTCCCTGTTTATAGTCCCCCAGGCAGTTGGCAAATGGAGGGTAAAATTCCTTTCATTCTGTCATTGATACATATAATATACTGGGTAGTTCAATCCAATTTGATTGTATAGTAAGACACATTCGCCACTGGTTTTAAATTACATTTTGCCCATAAATTTTCCTTTCAGAAAACGGTAAGAAGGGAGATTTCAGAAAGGTTGAGCTGACAGACAGAGAGGTACGGTCTTGAGAAAGCCTTTGAGAGAGAGAGGGTTATTGGAAACTGTGGGAGAAAGAGAGAGAGGAAATAGAAAGAGTGGGAGAAAGAGAGATAACGCAAGAAATATAGATAGAGAGAGAGGGGGGGGGGGGGGGTTGAAGTGAGTAGGAGATGAAAATACCGGCAGAAAAAGATATCGAGTAAAGGACAGAGATATATAAAAAAAGTAAAGAGAGGCAGAGAGAGAGCTATCTTATTTCGTTCTCACTTCTCATCCGCACATTTTTATCTCTAACAAGTGCAAAGGTTGATCTCTTTCTCTCTCTCTCTCCTTCTCTTTAATTAAAGTATTTATCCCCCTCTCTCGTAAGATATGTTATCTTACGAGAAGAGGTTTTTCTTCTGACACTTTTCATTAGGATCAAAAGAGAGGGAAGAGGAGATTAGAGAGTCCTCTATCAAGATCTGATGAGGAGAGAGAGAGAGAGAGAGAGAGAGGGTCAGAGGGATAGAGATGAGTGGATAGGGAGAGAGAGACAGAGAGAGGGATAGAGATGAGTGGATAGTGAGAGTGAGAAGAGAAAATGAGAGAGTGAAAGAGAGAGAGAGGGATAGAGATCAGTCAATAGGGAGAGAGAGAGAGGAGGGTTAATGGTAAACCTGTGAGGTATATGGATGGAGTCTGATGCAGTCAAACAAAAAAACGAAGAAAAAAAACCGGGGAAAAACGGTTTAACCGATCTCCCAATAGTATGATCGTCTATTGACTGTGAACTCGCAAAGTCATGACAAGGTCAACCTGGAGTTCGATAGTTCGAGTCCCTTTATGTGCCCTTATTTATGCGGCCCCTTTAAGACTAAATATTCACTTTTTCCAGTAGTTCTGCGATGGCTCAATGGCATCATCTTAAGTGTTCAGCAGCTCATCCACTTCCTCAACAGTGATGCAATTTCAGAAATTAATTAATTGAGTTATAGGTATAATCATAAAATCTTAATATATAAATGTCAAAGTCACTGACTGACCATTGACTGATCATCGCTCTACAGTAGGGTGGGCCGAAAAAAAAAATCTCAAAAATTGGACATAGCTGAGTCAAAAGTGGTTGTCAAACGAGCTGAAAATAATAGCTGTGAAGTTTCAGATCGAAATTTCATCATCTTGAGGTTCCACACTCCATTTGAAAATTTCACCCTCGAAAAACCTTGAAAAATCTCTATTTGACCAAATTTATTTTAGTTTTAGTTCATTTTCTGCTTTCAATAAACCAATAATAAGTGATTATGGGATTGCGTCAAATAAATAGTCCACAGAAATTAACAAATGAAAAGTTAAATAATTTTTAATAATTGCTGCCTACCAGAATATGCACAAAACCTGTTAAAAAAATATAATCACCGCAACACGGGGATGGTTTTTAATGTTTTTGTTTGACGTAAAGAAGTTCTTTTGTGGTAGTTAAAGCACTTACAAACTGCAATGTCAAACAGAGTAGTTCTAGCATGCTCCAAGAACAATTCCCTTTTCCTTTCATAACCCATTTTCGATGCAGGAACTCTCTCCATGTCTTTGTATTTGTCATTGTAGGCTCTAATCAACCGAATAATTTCTTTGTGGCTCACTACTGGGATGGAAGCTGCCTTCTAAATTTTCTCCATGTCTTCAGACACAGTTTGACTTATATCTTTCACCAACGGGTCTTTGGCATTCCCTTTCCATCGCAGATCCTCTCTAACCCACAAAAAGTGGGTGATAAAGCACTCTTCAAAACATTACCTTTAAATAAATTTCGCCCACACGTTCCAAAGATGGGGCAGGCGGCAGAATTACTGCGGGTAATTTTCTTAGGCATTATGACCCACCGAAAATCGAAGGCTCCCCACATAAATCACTACTACACCATATTACACTGATACCAACTACACTGATTACTGATTATTAATGGGTACGACAAACAACAAGCAAGTTTGCTCTTCACATTCAACTTGAAACCCAGTAATTCACAAGGATACCAAACGAGATGCGAAAATGGGATTCACAGTGAAATACTGTGAATCACAGGGTTCAATCGTCAAAATGGCCGAACGCCCTGGGTCAAAAACATTCCCTTGTCACACAAAAATGTTTCAATGTCCTTTAAAAAAATTCTCACGATAAGCATATTAAATTATAACATTTTTTCAATAAAAAATTATGAGAGATTGACATTTTTCAGGAAAATTTCCTTTAATACCAAAAAAATTGAGTGTGGAACCTCAAGATGTTGGAACTATGACCTGTAACTACACCAATTTAAGTGTTTGCCTATTTGACAACTATTCCTCGCTCAGCCTACCTCAATTGCTTAAAAAAAATTTTTTTTGCCCAGTTTCGGCCCACCCTACTCTACAGCCCAAACCGTAAGTCCTAGGAAGCTGAAATTTGGTAGGTAGCTTTGTCTTATAGTCTAGATGTGCAATAAGACGGGATTTTTCGAAACTCCCACTTCAACACCTGCCATTGGCGAAAAAGGATTTTTTGCTTTCACGGCCATGCCTCGGCCCGCAAAGCGGGCGACAGCCCGCTAGTTACATATAAAAGGATCCAGTTATATATTGATTTGTATATCTATAGAACTTACTGAAATATAGGTAGATAGATCTCTCTATAACTTACCTCTGGAATCCAAAAGAGACTGCGCATATAACTATGTATAATATATGTAAATACATATCCAAGTAGGGATTTTACCATTTTTCGATTCGTGCTGAACTAGTTATAGACCGTGGTTTCGTCTCCACTATAGACTAGAGTTGTTTAAGAGATATACAAAATTTACAATAAAAAGTCCCTAAAAAATATTAAACTTCAACTCTTTTCTTGTAACCGACAAAAAATCACTTCTTTATCTCACTGAAAATTTGACGCAATCAGATTTTAAACTTGACGCTATCAGATGTATGTCCATCACAATTACCTATTGCCATCCATTATTTAGACATTTTAGAAAGCTATGCATAGGTTCCACCTTCTTCTTTTGTTTACAATATTTAGAGAGGCTTTCTCTTAAATATTTGTAAATATTCAGAGGTGATCTTTTTCACTTTCTAAATAGGTCGTCTCCTATTGGTGCTGAAGTATACTAGCTTTCACTTTTTTCTACCATTCCTCCATTATAAATGATGGAGTTCTGATAGCTTGTAAAGACAGAAAGGATTTTGGATTGTGTTTACACTTCATGACGCAATAAATTTAGCGCGCGATTAGCTCAGTTGTTAGCCACTCGTTTGCCATGCGGAAGGTCCCGGGTTCGGTTGCCCGAGCTGACAGAAAATTTGCATAGTAAATTTGGTTACAGTTGTAATACATCTGGTTCTGGTGTGCTTGCGTTGACCTGTTGACCCTTCGCCTATATTTGAAGCATTGTGTCATTTCTGTTTCTCGCCCATCAGTGGGTTGGCATACTACGGGATGGGCGCGAGCTACAACACAGGCCAGAAGCGTCTACAGTAGGTCCTGTTTCATGGCAATACGAAAAGGATATTTTAGTTTTATATTAGTATACCTACCTCAAATGTTAACAGCGACCAGTGGCGGAATTATAGGCAAAAATAAGATATTGATGGGATATTAAAAATACGGAAAAGTCCTATAATTCTGCGCTACCCACTAAAATTATGATAGAATAACACAAATATACACATTTTTTTTTTTGTTTTTTTTCATGTCATGATTTTTTCATCCTGGATGTATTTTAACTTGATTGTTCGAAGGGTACTTCCTTGTTGTGTTCAAAAAGTGAATTAGTAACTAGTGTAACCAACCAATCAAGTCCTGTATACTTATAAGGGCTATTTGATGCATCATCCTGGATAACTGCCAATAAAATATACCTATTGACATTAATATTATGAAAAAGACATTTTAGTTTCGGTTATGAATAATTTATTTACGTTATGAATAATTTATTTAATTAAATAAATAAATAGATGTCGCAATACCTATTCCTAGAAATTATGAACAATTTTATCTCTAAAAGAAATCAAAGATTGAAAAGAAGCAGGGAAATTATGAACAATGTAAAACTATTAACTAAATTCAGTAATGCAATTAGTTAGTAAATTAACAAAAATCATTAACTCTAAACCCAGAATTCGCAGCACTGAAAATCAACAATTTGTACCTATGTCTGTAGATTCAGCCATTTGTATGTACAATGTAATAATTATTAATGAGATTCAGTACCTAGAATTCGGATATTAGGTATTGTTCGAACAGCCCTAAAAATAAAGAATTTGTAACATTCTTTGCAATTTCAGCTATTTGTATGTAAGTACAATATAGACAATATAGACATAGACAGTTATTAAATAACTGTCTATGTCTATATTGTCTAGAATTCGCATATGTAGTATAATTCGACCGGCCCTGTATAGAAATTGTATTATCATTGTTTGCAATTTTAGCTATTTGTATGTAAGTAAGTACTAATATAGACAGTTATTAAATAAATTAATTGCCTAGAATTCGGATAGGTAGTTATAGTATTATTCGACCGACCCTGTATAGAAATTATTATCATTGTTTGCAATTTTAGATATTTGTATGTAAGTACAATATAGACAGTTATTAAATAAATTCATTGCCTAGAATTCGGGTAGTATTATTCGACCGACCCTGTTTAAAAATTGTATCTTTATTGTTTGCAATTTCAGCTATTTGCCATCCGTTCAGGATATCCTCTGCGCTTCTTATAACAGGCCAAGTAGTTGAAATACAACCATAGGAGTTGAGATATAACATCCAATTCAATGCTGAAATATAAATGTCTTCTACATCTACAATGCTGAAATTGTATAAAAAAAATATGGTGCCTTCATTCCCGTATTGTATAGATATACATTTTATTTACTGTCTATGACATTATCGAAATGTTTGTGATGTAAGTTGATTATACCCAATACGGATTTCCGAAATTTGTAAATCGTCCATAACATTCAAGTAACGACCCAATTCCTATTCATTCATGAATTTCTGCCATGTTTTGCTTACTGAAGGATATCAATTTGCAAATTTTGGGTGGTAGAGATTGTCACAGGCAATAACCCCACCCTTTAGTTAGGACACTAGTATCATTTTCTACTTTAATAATTTATTTTTCATATTATTTTATCTTTTATTTATTTTTTCTTAATTTTATACTATACTAGCCGTTTGCCCGTGCTTTGCAACGGGACTAAATTTCAAATTAACTAAGGCATGGCCGTACTGCTGGACAGCAATGCCTTTTTGAACTTTTTATAATTTTTCTGGAAAAAGCGATAATGGTTTTGGGGGGGTCAATTCTGAGACATTTTTCGCTATCTCTTACCGTTTTGGCTAAACAACTCCGGACAAACAAACAAACATAGGTAGGTAGGTAGGTAGGTAGGTAGGTAGGTAGGTAGTCCTTTTTTCTGTTTTATATATAGAGATAGGTAAATAGTGTGTCCTCCTAATAAAGATTAAAATAATAATAATAATATAATCAATTATATAAGGAAAAATTCATGCATTGGGTGGGATTCGAACCAGCGGATCCCTACGCTATACCTGGATTACCAGACGTAACCAATAACCACAAGTGTGGGGGAAGATACATGTATAAATTGAGTTGTGAATGTGTAGTTTATCAATTTAATGAGTTTGAACAACTACAATTTTCTAGGAAAATCTTGTTGTTCCGCAAGCACTTAGAAAAAAACCAGAAGTTTCTAGAAATAACTACCTAATATTTGGAATTTAGTGCACTGGTATAGTCAAGTGGTTAACGCGCTAATACAGGGAGCGTAGGGGTCCGTTGGTGCGAATCCCACCCAGTGCAGGAGTTTTCCTCATTCATTTGAGTTTTTAACCACATAATAATAAGACTCTGAGGGTTAGGTGGTAGAAAATCCTTTGAGCATTAAAATCCTTCGAGAAAATCCTTTGAGCATTGGTTACCTTTCACTAGAAAGTATTATTATTATTATTGATCCTGAAAACGGGAGGTTCCTGCTACACAACAATCCTCCTTTTTCTTGCGATATTTTCATCCCCTATTTATCCCTTATCTTCCCGGAACATTCTCTCAGACATTTCTCCCTAGTGTCTTATTTCTGGGGTGAATTTTCAGTCGGGGGAAGATTCCTAATATCGCCCCCACCACCGCCTTATTTTATATGTGTATTTCTTCTTTCATATGTAAATTCAGTTGAACCTAGATTTAAGAGAACTGGATAAAAGAGAACTGGATAAAAGGGAACTGGATAAAAGAGTAACCTCCATTTAAGAGAACAATGTCTAGGACAAATTTACCTCTCTCTCTCAGGCAAAATAACCTCTTTATAAGAGAAACCTGGATAAATGCAGGAGGAAAAAAATTGGTCCCTTATGTTCTCTTAATATTATATTGAGGGCCTTGAACTCTGGTTTGGAAATCAATTATAATATTTAAATTCATGCATATATTTTTTTAAAGAATTTTGTAAATAATTAGATACATTTCTCAAATTTGAATTTAATTATAATAAGTTCATTAATTCAGCAGTTTAAGAATCAGCAATATCAGCATCTTAATCTATGTACAGCAAAAGATTACAGTCGAAGATTTCCGATGATCCACGATCTCCTCCGAAGCATCTCAATGTTCGTGTAGCAAACGATGACAGCCGACAATTCCCGACGGTTCTCGATCCCCCCCGAAGTCTCACGATGAACGAGTGCCCGCCTGTTACGTATACTGAAGGTATACCGGAAGGTTTTAAATTTCACTCAGGATACATTCAGTATACGTACAGGTTGGTGCAACTCAAATTTCAGCGAGCGATGTGCGATGCAAAGGCGACGGGAATTGAGGAAGTAGAAGTAAGCACGGAGACCTGAAAATGAAAAATAAAGGCAAAAGGTGAGTATTTAAGTAAGGTCTTCTAAAGTATTTAAATCACCTGCTTCATTTCTTTTCAATTGTAAAAACAAGATTTTGTACTTAGCATTAGTTTCATGACGGTTGAATACATAAATATAATACCGAGTAAATTGATAAACCACTTAGAAAAACGCACATAGAAATTTCTTGGTTTTTTTTTAGCTTTTAGAATCATCAATTAAAATAAAGTTTAGGTATAAGTTATTGTGATTATTAAAGTTGTTCTGGAGACCCAATGTTTTGCTGGAGAAAAATCTCATTAGTATCGCTCCTAAACTTATACAAGAAAAACATTGACCATAACTAGAATCGAACATCCATGTCCTTGACACTCAAACGCGGGTTCATAACCTTCATAATACCTGGATTGTTCCAATCAATACAGGTATTCTAGGCTTTACACAACACAAGAAATTATTTGACTCTAGGGTCTTCGTCCGAATAATCACACAAAAAATATCCCAAACATTTTTTAATCAATGTTGTTTCTCTAACATAAGTTTCATTGTTTTCTGACTCCATCGCACACAGAGCAAGACTGCTGTCAGAAAACTGAAACTACAAAAAACCAAATTGAATTTTTTATGACTTGTCAACCTATTTTATGAGATGTTTTGATTGTTGTCGCTTGTCCTTTGTTTCAGGAGTCATACAATTTCCGAGATATTCAATGCAATGTTGTACAATTCAAAACTGTTCTATGATAAGATTTCGTGTAGGTGGATCAAAATTTTGTAAAGAAAAAGGATTGACTTCTTCAGTCACTTTATTTTTTTATTTTTTTAAAATCTTAGGCATCAATAAAATTTAAACAATGTTAAACAATCCAACAAATTTAAACAACGTTAAACAATTCTTAGAATCTTTAGATTAGGAAAAATACCTTTGTATATGTTATCTTGTTATAAATAAATAAAATTAAAAAAAAAAATCCAAAAACACCTGTGGTATTAAGAAATTTACAATATGCATCAGATCAAGATTATCAAAATTTTCATAATGAGACTAGTATTGTTTCCCCTATTGTAAAATACTGACTACTGACGTTAGAAAATGTTAAGACCAACTTATTGCCTGAAAAGAGGGCTAAGTATTTCCGAAAAGCATCACGTATCTTCTATTGCTCATCCCACATTGCTTACAATGCTCTGCAGATACATTCCAACGAAACAAGTCAAACCAAGAGTCCCTTGAGAACAATTAGTGGGAAAAGCAATAGAACAGATAACAAAAATTAGAAAAGAAAGAGAATAGTTGAAGAAATAAATGATGAAGAAGAGGACGAGACTTTCTCCACTGTCAAAGAGGCCAGAAGGGAATTGATAATTTACGATAGTAGAGAAGCTAGTAAAGAAAAAATTAAACATGACGAAAGCTGGTTGGAACTGTAAATTAAAGATTGAATAGATCTGATACTTTGACAGGAAATAAATATATTAAACAATTTAGACAATATATCTATAAATATGCTAAGAAATACTAATTAAGAAATACCAATATACTAAACAGTGACATAAAAATATAATTATGTAGGTGAGAATTAATTGTATAGGCAATACATTTGCAACCAATTAACAATGTATTCTTCTAGGCCTAGTTAGGTACTAGCATAAATTATGTTGTTAAATTTAATGATTATGTTTTGCCATAAAATATTCTAAAAATACCCTGGTTGAAACATGCACTCTCTGGAGAACACTAAAAATCGACCAAAATACAATCTAAGAGGTATCGAAGAAGATGTAGAACAATCCAAAGGCATCATTTCCCAAAACAAAACTTCATACAATATCAGACAGTATAGATCCGTGACCAATTAAAGTTATGATCATTCACAACATAAACACGAATTCTAACCCTTTTTCTTCATATCCCTTTTTTACGAAAGAGATCGCTGTAATATGAACACAATTGATGTTGATGCAATACATTTACAACTCTTTTATGTTCAACTCTTTTCTTGACCCTTTGAAAAATAGCGTTAATATCGATCCTCTAAATAACTTTGTTTGTCTTTGAAAACTATTACCTAAATTTCAGGTACTTTGACCAAATTGCATGGTTTTTGGGGAATACGGTTGTTGGGATGTTTTCTTCAGTTTTTCTTTCGTTTTGATATGGTTTAGTTCGGTTTGTTTGGGTTCGTTTTATTTTCTTAATTAAATAATTCTATTTGATTTTTATTTAGACATCATTTTGATAAGTTTTTGCAAAGATTGTCAGTTAAGAGTCTATCTTTCATAGCAACATGTCTGTCTGGTGAATAGTTTGTGTCTGGTTGTTACTGAAATGCTGAAAATATACTATATTGGTGATCATAACATTTACTTTGTCTATCAAGAGACAAAGTAAAACAAATGAACTTGTTTGAGGTAAGTAACATTTAGTAATAAGTCTCATGTGTTTTTTTTTTATAAAGATTACCTACCCATCTATCTCGAAGTTGCTCTAAATAATAATAATAATAATACAGGAGTGTCAACAACAGAAATCAATATTATTGATACCTATCAACAATCATACGTAATTAAAAAGAAAAAAAAAGACAACATAATCTCATCACAGGTATAGGACCTGTGAATTTCCTTTTATTCTTGTAATTTTCGTTTACGAAAAATGTACACTATTGAGAAACATATAAAAATTACATAGATAGATAGTTCCAATATAGATAACTCTTATAATGGAAAGAGAAAATAGAAAAAAAGCCATCGAGTTTCAATTGAAAATCCAATGTTTTTCCACTCTCGTAAATTTCTATTTTTTATCAGATAAGGTCCTTGTCTCTGTCACAAGGGTAGCATGCAACATGGAGTGCATGTCACAGCATATCACAGTTATACCATCAGAACATGCAGTTGCACTTGACTATATGTAACAATTTTGTTATGTATAATATAGGTATCTAACCCATAGCATATGTTATTATGTCTGTTCTCTACAAGATTTGTTATCCATGCATATACAATACGTAAAGTTGTGAATTCAGTTTAAAGGTAATTGAACTGTCTGTGTACTTTTTTTTTGAAGGCAATAAAAAAATCTTTTAGACACCCAGGTTCATCCTGATTAGGGTTGTGGGATTTCTACCCACTAAAAACCCACCTTCTCTAATAGCTAACTGCACTTCGAATCGAAAAATATCATTACTTCTGTGTACTAGAACACGTTCTATCAATCTGTATCTCTATAGATGTCAAATGGCTAGCCGTGAGCCGCGTATCTTGTAAGGCATGCGCATGACTGATCTATTTCTGCTCGAAATTTAAAAGGCAACATATTGGAAAATGGATGAAAACCATTCTCAACCATCCTAAAAAAAACATAGAGAAACCATTTCTCAAAGATTACAGCTTGGGTGAGAACCATCATACAGTTCTCACCCATTCGAGCTGTGTCATTGAGAACTCGTGGCACGAGAAGAAGAGTATAATTTAAACACCCTTTGAAGATGGCGCTGGCATTAACTTATATGTGATTTTTAGACTATTTTATTGTTACTTATATGTATTAAAATTTACACATTTCATAATATACTCAACAGTTAATGCTTTGGTAAAGTTGAATGAAAATTTAGTCTGGCTGCGAAGTACGCACAAACATCTAGTATGTGACATTACGAGTGTAATGTCCTCTTTTTAGAATGCACAATGTTTAACTGTGATAAACGTAATGTGGAGGTCTAGAAAAGATATTCCATGTAGGTACAAGTATAACTCTGTGTATGTTATTCTAGTGAAAAAATGAAATGATCGCAGTCTGTTCATTGAATGCCTCATTAATCTTTGAAAATAGTTTGCCGATATTTGCAATAGCGAATATTTTTCTGTATACTGTGTTCAACTATTCAGCACAAACATTTCTAAAGTGCAATGACATGTTGGCAATATTTTCTGCAATTGATTTGCAAAGATATGAGTGTTGTGATGAGGGATTTTTTTGCTTCTTCTTAGTATAAAAACATTTTTCTAGCTGTTGAAAAAAAAGTTGATG
Organism: Bactericera cockerelli; assembly: GCA_024516035.1. NCBI lineage: Eukaryota > Metazoa > Arthropoda > Insecta > Hemiptera > Triozidae > Bactericera > Bactericera cockerelli. Next base: position 8,933,863 of record CM044961.1, on the reverse strand, counting down.
AATTCACTGGATATGTGATATATTATGAACCTTGTACTTTCATTTGAGTGATGGTTATATCGTTCATTTAAATATTCTTGTTAAAGATTTTATCTTGGAAGTGAATATCTAAATTTTCTACAGTTATTTTGTATATTTTCTTTGCAGAGCATAGATTGGATAGTTTAATTTGTTATTACTTACATACTTACTGCAGTGACATGGCAGACCAGTACCGGTCCACTGCCTCGTCTGTTTTAATTTATTGTTATATATCTACTCATTTATTCGTCGTTGATATATTTTTGAAATTGTTATGATCGATTCTTCTTTAACAGTTTTTTGAGCTGTTTTTTTTTTAATTTATTGATTGATTTAAGAACTTTTAAGCCTTCAAGTGTATTTTTCTTGTTGTATTTCAAAAGAAGACACATACATAATAATTTATGATGCTATAAAGACCTTTTTTTCTTTACAATTTATATTGAATCTTGTTTAATAACTTAATTGTCAAATATTTATTGATGATACTTTTGCACTTTTCGCTGCACTTCTTATCTTTAAACAGATATTCCCAGAACTTCATTTTATCAGACACTATCTTAACATACATGGCATTCCATTTCCAAAAAAACAACTTATTTTTTATATACAGACCTGCTGAATGGCTATGATTTTGTATATCTTTAAATTATATACTTATATCTGACCTTACCTATCGGGCTATAAATATTTCGACTATACATTTGACCAATAGTAAAATACCTTCCAGATAGCAGAGCTAATGGCCACGCTATGGGGTTACCAATCCAGGGGTCACAAAGATGTCAGTAAGGGACATCTTAGTGCCCACTCTAATGGAGGCCCTTTCATGACCAGTTGCTGACAAGATGGAAGTATCACCAGCAATATTATTTTGGTATTTATACAGTTTGAGTTTCTGTCAACACTTTGAATTTTCGGTCTAAAGTAGTCAGATCGTTTTCAGATCAATATAGAATCTAAATACCTAAAATTGTAAGAATTAACATTCATATCCTGTAAAAAAGGAAACTTATAATTGACAAGATGAAAGAGGCCCGAACCATGTGAACATTTAAGTTTGAAGAAAGAAGAACTTAAGTTTTTATCTACGAGAAATAGATGTGCATATTTATGTATACCCGAATGTCATAACTCATAATGTCCTTTTTTACTATTTCATTTTATCTTTTTTTAAAAAAAAAAGTTTTTTTAACTTTTTTTTTTATTTCATTTTATCAATAACAAAATTTAGCGCATGATAAACAAATCAATTTTTAAATGGCGCAGAATTTTAACCACGTTCATATAAATCACATAAATATTATTATTTATTTAATAATTCAAATAAACCAATAAATGGATATACTTTCTACAAGTAAAATCGCAGAACAAATATACAGACTCTACTACCCTATCAAGTATCGAAAGGCTTTCTTGGATACATACCATTACATGATCGGGTATATTATCATCAAGTTATACTGGAACTTAAACATCCACCCATTACGTAGAAAACCGTCCATTTCACATCCAATTTAATTAAGTCATTAAACCGTATATTTAATTGTCCGCATGGGATGTATTTCGAATTCTTTTTCTTTTTTTTTTCTTAAAAAGTAAATAAAATTTATCTAGCAGTCCCGGGTTCAGATCGGGCGTAATGTAAATTTAATAAAATTATAGATTCAGATGGTTATTTCTTCTCTTCGTTTCATAAAGAAGAGTAAATTATTGAAGTTGGGAGTCTCTTATATAGAGGACATTATCGGGAGGACAATCCGCTGGGTGGAGGTTCCTAAAAATAATAATATAAACACTCTTAGTGGAAGGTAACCACCAGGCGAGGTTAATGCTCAAAGCATTTTGTACCACCTAACCCTTAGAGTCTTATTATTATGTGGTTACAAACTCAAAAAGGTTCACAAAAATAGTATTTATACAGTTTTGTATGGGCTTTTGTAGGGTGGAATTGTTATACATTATGACCGACCTCAGTAGCTTGATCGATAAGGCGGCGGCGGACTTGTAACCTGGCTGTCGGTGGTTCAAGTCCCAAGTTCAGTAAAGTTATAGACACAGCACATTGGAATTTCTTTTAGAAGAGACCCCAAAATGGAAAGTAATCACTCTTCTTTGCTAACTTTATTTCCTTCTGGCTAGCCGTCTAGAAGTTAAGGGGCAAAGGTGTTTGCAAAAATGAATTAATCTACAAATAGACACCAAATTTTACCTCTTTACTTTTGCTTGAATTAGAATTGAAAAGGGAAAACAGATATTTCGAAAACACGGGCCTCCTCATATATTTTGCTCATGGTTTGAGAACGGCTTGATGATAACACTGGCCGTGAATCGGACATTAGAATATTTTAATATTTTTAATGATAATTTGTGTACTTTTCGTGTATATCTACGGGGTGATACAAGAAGCTTTTGTGATGTGTAAATGGCAGTCTGAGGGATCAGGTAAAATCGGTAAATGATGAATCTATATGATTGGCGGCGTTAGATAAAGGGAGGATTAGGAGGTATAAACCCCCTTTTTTCTCAATCAAAATTGAAATTTTGAACAACTAGAAACGAAGAAAAACTTTTTTTTTAAATTGAGGATAGGAAAATCTTCTAAAGACAACCAGCCACCTCACTTCCTGGGGTGTGGGATTTTACCCACTAAAAACCTATCCTCCGAAGACTTCGGGAAGAAAAACTTGGGAGGTATTTTTTGTGTGATTAAACCTGATGATTTTGTTCATTTTTTAGGTGAGGTGGTGAGATGAGGGGCGTTTTAGGGAGTAATGCGTATATTTCCTGCGCGTTTTTGATCCTAAACTCCCACTTTTGGAAGTTTATATACCTACGCCTATGCCATACCTATATGTTGGGATTGATATGCACCACTATAATCTAATAAGAGATAGATTAGTAGAAAGCCTGTAGCACGGACTTACAAAGAGGTTTTAATTGAAACAATTAGGTAAACGAGTGATTTGAGAAGTTCGATTTACACAGGCAAAGTGCAAAACTATGTTACACTTGGTTTTAATTGTCCAGTAATATACGACAAAAGTTACCCTGTTTTCATGGAAGATCCACTCAGCTTCCAGAGGACAGTTTAAAATATTTTAATAGCCCAATTAACTGTATTGCAAAGCAACCAACTTCTATTTGAAAAACCTGCACAAACATATTTTTCCACTTTCTGAAAATCATAACTTGCATTTATTTCTATTGACATTTATATTTATTATTTTGTATATCATGTATTGGCACTGTGGGACAGTCTCAGCCAATATGTAAATATAAAACGTTTTTACAATTATAGTAAAATCTTAAACTGCCCTTAGAAAGATGAGGGAGCCTTCATTAAAACACTTTACATTAAACAAAGTAATTTTCGTATGTATATTTTATCTATTGTATGGATAAATGTATTAAAAAAAAAAAAAACAAATTAACTTTCGTTGTATATTAACACCAAGTAGTAAAGTTACATGAGACACGCTGTATAAAAAACAGACTCATACAAAGAAATATGGTTAGAATCTGACCAATAGTCATAATGTGTAAAGTTTATGTTTTAATTATTCAAACATATTTGTATGTAATTTTTTTAAATACTCCTCCTATTTACTTAAATACAAATAGGTATATGTATATTTACCGATTATTACTTACATAAAATAATATATCCACAATATTCTGATATCCATATATTACATTATTTATTTGCAAGATGATAAGTAATATATGGATATCTGAAATAAATAGTTAGTAAAGAGTTAGTTAGTAAAAATATATTTTACTTTGTGAATATAATAGGTACACATAAAAATATACACATTATAATTACGTATGTGTATGGATTACTTTTATAATATGGAATTTCACTCCATCATGATGAGTTTTCATTCAGGCGAAGGAAGCAATCAGGAGCTGGCAAGTAGGGATGTACAGAACACACCTTACTCACCTGCTCACTTCTAGTGCCAGTTCCCCATCCCATTTTTACTTTCATTACCTATAAAGTATAGAAAGTATTGTTCTGTAGAATAGAAGGTATAAAGAATAGAAAGTATTGTTTTAGGTATCATAGTGGTCTGGAATCACTCTCGCATTACTTCAGGGCACTTTACCTCTACACCCATGCCATTCGGGAAACGGAAAAACTGGGTCAGAATTTTCAGCTCCTTCCGGGATTCGAACCCGCAACCTCCAGGTCAGTATGCTCTTAACCACCGAGCCAAGGAGGTCGGCTACTACTCTTCTCTGGCCTGTAATACTACTAGTGGTGGCAGTACAAGTAATACCTGATATATGCATTCCCTATAGGGAATATAACAGCAGTAAAGTTCGATTACTTAGAGATTCTGGGTGGGCCATTGATCTGGCTAACTCTGACATTATAAACTCAATTGTTTTTTTAGTCTCTATAGCACCTGTCGTTCAACAATAAGTTTGAAAGCTTTCAGTAGTGCTTCATTTAGATTGTCGGGTTAAGACAAGGAGTTCCATTATCCTCAATAGCTTTGAATCCCATTACGCCAACGGAGCTGTAGTTGTCACGTATTAGGTCCAGAGTTCTGGTTTTATATTAGGACAGAAAGTAATTAGTGCACTGGTAGTCAAGTGGTTAACGTATACTAGTCTGGTAATACAGATAGCATAGGGATCCGTAGGTTCGAATCCCACCCAGTGCATTAATTTTTCCTCATTCATTTGAGATTGTGACAAAATGTGAAGGAGGCTCTTAGTAATGCTGCGCTACCCACAAAAAATGTGAAGAGGTCTTGTGCTTCACCACAAATAAAATCATACATACATTCATACTAAAAAACAATATAAATTAATGTTCAGTCTTGATTTTATTTCGAATCCATGCCTGATGGTTTCAGAGGATGTGCAAACCTCCTCTTTCTACAATGGGCCACCATCTGCTTTGTCGTTCTCTCGAATTCCAGACCCCTACATTACCCTACAATATATGGCTCCCATGTTGAAACCAACGTAGGAAAGAGAGCCAATGGATTTTTTCAAGTATAAGAATTGAAATCGTAGTGTTGAATTTCCTATTACAAAAGAGTTATATACGTCCAAGATAAACTTATTAACTATTTATTTATTACAAATTAGGTACTTATAGGCAATCTTCCTTTGTAAAAATCTAGATTAATTTGTGTATTTTGCTAATATTCAAAAATTAAAAATGTAACAATTATTATTAAATATACCGTGTGTCTTACCTACAGATTTACCCAAACTCACTCCAATGAACGAGGCACACAAAAACAAAATCTAAAATATAGAAAAATTTATCTTTACTGTTTTTAGTTAAAAAAAATATACGAATAAGGTTTAAAAATGGTTTAAAAGTGAAATAGCTTTTCCCAGATTCGTCTAGATTTCAGTCCGAACTCCCTAGACGGCTAGACTCCTTGCTGAAAGCTGTATCAGTGGTTAACGATACCATTGAAACAGCAGCATGTGGAGGTGTTCATCCCTCTCCTCTTACTCTCCCCCCCCATCATTCGAATTCATTAGGGGCAATTACGATCGGCCTAAAAGGTAAAAAATGTGTATGATCTTGTAAAAAAAACACAAATAAAACATACTGACCAAAAAATAACAACACATTCGCAGAGAACATCTAAGTACGAATATTGAGATTTTTATTTCAACATTATGAAATTACTCTAGAGCATTGCTCTATTATATCCTAACTATTTTTTTCATGGACCTTCCAATTTCCTGATGGTTTCATATGTGCAAACCTCCTTTCTACTATTCACCTCCTACTTTGTCTCTCGAGTCAGGCCCTTACATTATCTACAATAACTCCCATCTTGGAATCCTCTAGTAAATTAACCAATGATTTTTCATATAAGATGACATGCTAGTGTTGATTTTTCCATTACATAGATTTATAGAAGATGCACTTTTTAAATTATTTTTACTAAATTAACTTTAGGCAATCTTCCTTTGTATTTAGGACTTAACTGTATCTTATATTTTGAGCAATGAATTATGTCAATTTTATAACCTACGTTATTCTTACTGGCATTTCAAATTTCACTAACATACTAATCGAGCACAAAAGAAAATCTAAATTACAACTTACTACTGTTTTTGAGCAATAACTACTATGATATATTTAAAACCTGTTAAAACGTAAATAACTTACCGATTCAGAGTTTCAGTCGAACTCCCTAGGTCAAACAGTTTCCATACTTTTTGTGGAATAGTTTGGCGTGAAGCAAGACTTTTAGAAAAAGTGGGGTTTTTTGCGTCTATCACACTTATGCCCTTTTCGACAATCGTATAATCGTGTATCCTAGTTTTTTTTCTTGCTTTTTCTTTGCCAATAGCTATGAAAAGTCTATCTAGTAATTCTTGCTCGTAGTTTCCCTATTAATAGTGTATCCTTTAATCTTTCTCTCTCTCTCCCTCTCTCTCTCTCTCCTCTCTCTCCCATACCTAATATATTATCTTTTTCTCTCTTCTCTTTTTTATTTCATCATTTTTTCTCTCTTTATCATTGTTTCTTTTTCTCTTCTTCTCTTTATATATTTATTTTTTTCCTTTTTTTTCTTCTTTTTCCTCTTATCTCTTTTTATTTTTTTCTCTCTCTCTCTCTCTTTTATTACGTTTCATCTCTCTTTTTTCTACTTTATATTCTTTCTTCTCTTTTTATCCTCTCATCCTTTTTCCCAATCTTTCTCATCCTTCCCATCTTTTCCCTTATCCTCCTTCTATTTTCTCCCTCCCTCTTCTCTTCATTCTCCTACCAATCTTCTTTTTCCTTCTCCCTATTATTGTTCGAAATGTTGTTGCAACTAATTAAACTTAACAGCCAGAGATGAAAATTCAGGAGAGAGGGAGGAACGAGTGATATAGAAAAATAAAAAAGGGAGAGAAAGAGACGGAGAGAGAGAATTTTAGTCGGAGAGAGAGAGGGAGAAAGAGAGAGAAAGAGAAAGAGAGAGTTTAGACGGAGAAAGAGAGAGGAAGAGAGAAAAGAGAGTTTAGACGGAGAAAGAGAGAGAGAGAGAGAGAGAGAGAAAGGGATATTTAAAAGGAGGAGAAAAATAGGGACATAAAAAAAGAAAAGATGAATTTTATTAAGAAGGTGTGTAATCTGTATGGAATACAAAAATTGATTTGAATGAAGAGAGTGAGAAAGATAAAACGAGAGATAGATAGAGATAAAAAGAGAGGAAAGATATAGAAAGAGAGAGAGGGAAAGAGATAGAGATAAAAAAAGAGCAAAGAGAGTAGGAGAGAGAGTAATAGAGAGAGAAGAGAGAGAGACAGGAAAGAAAGAGAGAGAGAAAAGGTAGGTAAAATGTTCAGTACTCTTTTCCCTTCATTCTTTTCCCCACCCTGTAATTTTATTTCCCCATTTAACATAATAGTCTCTTTCTCACCCACTTCTCTCTCCTCTCTCTCTCTCCTCTCTCAGGTTTCCATGGTAACTCAATAAGAAAATTTCGCCGGCTAGGGATGGCTTCCCCCCCGCTTTTCTGATAAAAAGGTTTCCCAACCATACGCTTACAGTTTTGCATATATTATACATAGAAAGCTTTTTAGTGCAACCCCTGAAAGGGTGACTTTTTACTCCTACTAAATAAAAGAATCCTATTGCTATACATTTTCGAACCTTGTTACATTAAATTTCCATGTACATATTATTATTCCAGTAACTAACACAGTTGTAGAATATTGCAAACAAATTCTTAACAAAATCAAGCTTCACATACATGCCTCGTGAGGAAAATCGAGTAGATGTTTTATTTGAGCAGCGACCAGTGGTGGAATTATAGGCAACAAGAGGATATTGAGGAATGAGAATACGGAAAAGTACCATAAATTCTGTAACATGAAGTAACATATTTATTTTTTTTAAATGCAAGAGTAAAAATACCACTAAAGTAGAACTGAAACAACTTTAATTGTTCGCTTGTATAAAATAAGTTAGGAAAATACTGAAACACGATAAAGACTTTAATTGTACAACGCCTTTGCCTCAAAACAATTCTATCCCAAGTTAATACCTAATCAAAAATAATGTACTCGTTTGTCCACAAGTTTGGACCTAATACTAATCAATATTCTTCAAACTAGTATTTTTCCATCAGTTCTTCGATGGCTCAATGGCATAATTAGGGCCATGCTCGAATATTACATGGGTTATAGTTTGAATCAGGATGTACTATCATACCTTTTTTAATTTGATATAAATTGTTTCATTTTCTCTTGTTTAACTTAGCTAGTAAAAATTGTAATCTTTGTTGTTGGTCTATTTTTTTATCTAATTAAATCAGGTATTTAAAATGTAGGCACCTAAATTATATCATTTATTTCTGAATATCTCATGTTGTACATGTATAATTTTTGTAGTGTTGAGTGTTTTAAAGCGGATGTTATGAGCATAGAGTAGGTATTATAACTATGTTAAATTATAATATTTTAATTGCGGATTCATACAGTTTTTTTTTTTTTTTTTGGTATTTCAACCTTGATAATTTGTTAATGTTCTTCTGAATGGTGGTGATGTTTTTACAAGCCCAATTTCCTTTCCTTTATGTCTCCTGTATAGATTACCAAATTAAACCAATTAGAATACTGTACGTACTCATGAATACTCAAATTTCCTTGGAGTAAGGATTTGCCTATTAAATTAGTTTGACCTGTTTTTAATGGTGAATGATTTATAGTTTAATATTTTGTGTTTAAGTCTGGCTGGGGGACTATAAACAGGGAGTAGACCAGCATTGGCTTGGTTCTGGGGGCCCTTGTCAACTATTAGCCTCCTTATAAAGACAGTGGTGGAAGTGCTGTGTCATTCCATTGTCTGGCTACCATCGTTCACAATGACGCCACCCTATGATGATGATTTTGTGTGTGTGTTTTTTTTTTAATAAAAAATAAGAGGACTTTACTGTGCACTGGTAGTCAACTGGTTAAAGCGCTAGTCTGGTAATCCAGGTAGTGCAGCGATCCGTTGCTTCGAATCCCACCCAGTGCATGAATTTTTCATCATTAATTTGAGTTTGTGACCACATGACAATAAGACTCTGAGGGTTAGGTGGCAGAAAATGCTTTGGCCAGCATTAACCTCGCCTGGTGGTTACCTTCCACTAAAGAGTGTTAGGTATCTATACTTTCTCTGAATCATAGATATACGAGTAGTTATGTACCCATGGCTTTCTTTTACCATAACAATCACTATGGTCCGAGGTAATCCAAGTGTCTGTGTAGAAGATAATTTATTTTATTTGATTAACTTAATTTTATTAGTATTATTATTTATTTCGAATATAACGATTATGATCATATACCATTAAAATTATCAATATTTCAAAAGAACCACCATGTAAACAAGTCACAATTTGTGGATATTCCATAAATAAATTAATAAATTTGAAAATGTTATTCCGTAAATTTCCTACCATAATTTCAATATTCAAACCCCTAACGAACGTCTACTCTGCAGAATTAACCCCTAGAAAACCTGGCTGTCGATAAATTTTCCAAAATTAAAATGACAGCACTGTTCCTCCTCTTCTCTCTCTCTCCTCCTCTAATAATGGAGGTGTCACCCCCCTCCCCATTTAGTCGTTAAGTGTGAAATTTATGAAAGTTTTAATAATGAAAGATATTGTCAAATTCCATTTTGATAAATGGAGAATTAGAAAGCCCCTCTCTCCCTACCAATCCGTCTCTCTCTTTCCTTTTTTTTCTCTCTCTCTCTCTCTCTCACTCCCTCTCTCTCTCTTTCTTTCTCTCTCTCTCGCTATTTATCTTTGTCCCTAAGAAAACCTCACACCAAGCATACCTATTACCTACTATTAAGAATCAAATATGAAAAAAGCTATCAAACGAGGGTCAGATTATGAAACCTGATCAAATTTAAGATAAGTCAAACACTCCTACAAGTTGCAGTTTCAATCTGTGAGCACTAATAGAGACCAAATTATGCAACAGAATTAGATTTAATCCAAGGGGACAATTTCCCTTAACACGCCTTCTAGTGGGAGTTTCAACCAATCACAGCGCGCTATACATAGGTAGCCTGAGTTAGGGGTTAGTGTCCACTTCAATTAATTTAATCCTGTTTCATAATTTGGCCCTTCGGATTGAAAAGCACCTTATTATGTATAATAGTTTTACTACTAAAACTGACCCAAATTCGAATTGACTGAAGCAGCGAAAAATACGAAATTAAATTTCAAAATGAGAAATTTATGTTAAACCACCCTGTTGTACAATTTTGTCTCATGTCTCTTCCACTCGACCCCTCCAATCCAAATGAATAAGAGGGAGGAAATGGTTTGGTCAATAACATAAATTCCAATCGTATCCCAATCATAATAATAGCTCCTACGAGACTATGGGGACAGAGGGTGCGTCCTTTGAAAAAGGAGAAATGGAGTGTCTGATGACAATGGCCGAATGGAGGAGGAAGGGGATGAATGAGGGGAGAAGAAGAAGGAAGGAAAAGACAGAGAGGAAGTGAAGAGAAAGAGAGAGAGGACAATATTGCACTACAGTCGAACCTGGATATAAGAGAACTGGATATAAGAGAACAATTTCCAGGTCCATTTTACATTTTAATAAGGGAAAATAACCTCTTCATAAGAGACACCTGGATATAAGAGAACTGGATATGAAAGAACAATTTCCAGGTCTAAATTAGGGAAAAGAACCTTTTTATAAGAGAAACCTGGATTTAAAATAACTGGATATAAAAAAACTGGATATAAGAGAACAGTTTCAAGGTCTAATTTACCTCTCTATAAGGGAAAAAAACCTCTTTATAAGAGAAACCTGGATATAAGAGAAACCTCGACGTAAACAGTTTGATGACTTGATGAGATTGATAAGTGGACATGAGAGAGAGAGAGAGATAAAAACAGATGGAAAAGACAGAAGGAGAGTAAGAAAGAGCAAGTAAAGATATGGGTAAATTTACCCTTATAATATTGACTAATTGACACTAAAGGAGAAAAAATAATCTTGATAAACTAGAACTCCTTATCATCCCAATCTATCAGTAGAGAAGGAAAATCATTATGAAATTTTCGAGAAAAATAGAATGATAAAACACATTAACCTATATTTCTATTATTTTTCTGAAAGAATCTTTCAAGGTATCTTCAATTCCAATATAATATTTTACGAATACTCCATAACTTATACTTTCCTAAAGAAGGTAATAGTTTTAAAAACAAAAACACTCTAGAAAAACAAATGAAAAACTATGGTAGATTTTGAACAAAAAATAAAAGTTTTACAGGAACTTATCCCTAATAAGTACTCTTGAAATATTCCGGAAAAAAGAAATACGAATTTATTTTAGAACTATTTTCTTTTTAATAATTTTTCTTCTGTAAACTGAAACTGTGTTCTTTCAAAATGGAAAAAAGAAAAAATAAAGATGAAAAAGAAAAAAGAAAATTGAATTGAAATGAAATCTACTTACTGAACTTGTTGGATCAAGGAAGTCTGGAGAGGTACTGAAAATATTTCGGTCCGTTTTCTAGACGAAGTCTCACAGATTTGTGATGGTGGTGGAAACGGTCAGATTCTTATCAGTTTATCAGTAGGCAATAATGCGTTTGATTATATGAGGAGTCAATAAATCAAATATTGGAGGTCCAGGGACTGTAGTAGGAAGAGAAATAGGGATCAATGAATAGCACTAATAGCAGGAATCAGGAAGGTTCCAAGCATCAACCTAGGTCCACCCGCCCAGTCTTTACGAAAAAGTCGTTCAATGTGTGACTCGAACCACTGATATACTGGTTACGAGTCTGCTGTGTAAAGTCTGAGCTTTCGAAATTGGTGTATTTCTACATTATTGTAGGTCATAATATTTATGTGTTAAGATACTTTGTGTTAAAAGCTTTCTTAAGATCAAGAACCCAAACTGAACTGCAACCTTTACATGGCCTCCTTCTCAATACACCAACAGGCAACACAACTACCATGCATGCAATGTCTTCAATTGGTTTGTATTAATGATGATTAGGATGTCTGTGTTATTCATAGTTTATAGCAGACAAAAATGCAGACAGTACACCTACATACATTATTTAGGAATCTACATACAGTGTCTCTTGTATACAAAGTACACAAGTTATACCAGGGAAATTCCCTTTCATAAAATCGTCCCTACTTTTTATAGTAATCACTCATCATAGACATCAGACTCATACCTAACCAAACATGAGTAAATTTTTTATCAAAATATTTCTAAACTAATAATGTGGACAAACATTGTTTATTAGTGAATGACGCAAAGGCAATAAAAAAAGGCACCTAATCTTAATTGCTCATAATTACTGATAAGAAACAAGGAAAACTGATTCCTTAAAGGTTGTAATAATTATAGAATATTACGGCGTTAATGTCTAAATTAGATGTTAATGTAAACCTAGTCGATTAGGGCGAAGACCGCGATGTATGATGGGAATAGATTTTGACATTCTGATTAAACATTTGAAAAGACCGTTGGCAATGATTTGTATATGTGGGTTTGGAAGTAGAGGTCTGAATCAAAGTTTCTGATGAATTATACTGAATGATGGTTGAAATATTGGTGATGTTACAGATGTCATGCAAGTACAACGATCGAATTATGGGTCTCTGCGAGTAGGCGACACAAGGAGTACCATGGGCCTAGACCCTATACCCTGAACCGTATCCTATAATTAGTATACGGCCACAACGAGAAACTGAACTATACCCTATTCCCTGGACCTAGTGCCTACATCTAGATATAGCGATTTTCAGAACTCCATCGATACGCTTACATTAACATGGTTAGATTATTTTACCTGGTACGGAAGCTTGTCTATGGTCTAGTACTTGATGTGTTCGCGAACTTAGTGCGGAGCTCTATACGAAACCTTCTTTTGTAATATTGAAGTCCCTTTACACAGCCCTTTGTTTTAATCATCCAATGATGAGGTTTGAACCTTCGCCCCCTCTGTCGAAAATCCATACAAATCCACAAACCATAGAAGTGCCGCAAGCGACTTTTTTTTGAAGCTCAAGTGAAAAATGTCCATTAAACCAATTCAACCAGTTATAAAGTGACTTTCAGACCTGTAATGAATTTTAAGTCACGGAATTATAAATTTGTCCGCGGTCCGGATCGGACCGAAGCCGAAATGTCTGTCTATTGCGACCCTGCCCTAGACCCTGGTACCACGTACAATAATCTAACCATGCTATTATATGTACGCTACCTCAACGGAGTCCGGAAAATCGTCTATATCAAGCTGTAGGTACCAGGCTCTTGGGTCTAGGGTCCAGGATACAGGGTGCTCCGATGTCCCCGCGCACTAACTCCCTACACGCTGGATACTACTTGACACAATGTCTTTAATATGGGTTGCACAGGTAAACCCTGTCGACATTTTTTTGCATACAATCTTTGCAGAAGTTTACACCAATGTGCATTCAGAAGTACCAATACCTTCCTGGTCAAGACCAGTCAAGTAGGTAGTCAAATAATTTAGACATCAAAATTCCTTATTTATAAGTTACTAACTGAAGTTACTGATGCGTCTCCATTCTCCCGAACATAGAATCATATAATTTTTAAATACTTGAATTGCATCAAACTCATATCAAAGATCAAGAAAGTCTTAGCATAGATGCCATATATGCGAAAATGGTCATCAATCAACAACTTGATTTCTTGTAATCATAACATTCATAACCACCATCAAATACAGAAACATCAGATAATCATCCTCATCATCATTACAAATCATTCATTAAATCTTCAACTATACATCTTCAATATAGTCTCATATGGAGTGCACAATATACCTAAATAGTAAATAATTTAATTATTTTATCCATATCCCCAATAGTCTCTATTAGAGAAGGGACATAGGACAGAATGCCTCATTGGGACTTGATGACACTTTTACACACAAGTGACATCTCTATTCGACAAGCTGACAGTTTTGCAACTCATGTCATTCTGCTGACTGTATATTTCCTGATAGGTATTTAAATTGAAATATTTCGAATGATTAGCTTCTTGAGGTCTCTTGAGTTTATAAATAGATATGAGTACGAGTCTTGGTCTCTTGGAAGTTGGAACTATTATAAAAATTTCATTGGTTGTATTTTACATAAATTTGCCTAATGTATATATTATACATATTCATGTATTCATCTACACAGATAAATCTATTAATTGTCAATTCCTAAAAATATCTTTGATATTGGATACCTACTTGTAGGCAAGAATCGCAAGACATCATAGTTCGATGTCGAAAGCCCAAATTATGAAACAGGATTAGAAATCATGATTAATCTAATCCTATTTTGCCCTTAACATCACGCCCTCTGGGGGAAATTTCAACCAATCACCACGCATTTATATCAGCTGTTAAGTGATAGTTACTTGGATTAACAAATCCTAGATATTTCATACTAAAGCCCTAAGGGCCAAATTATGAAACATAATTATAGTTGATAAGATTGATACACTTACCATACGGTTAAGTTTTGCGCTCTGATCACCCTGTATATGTTCAGAGCCAATAAAGACGGGAGTTCTTTTTCTAAAACCGTGAACTCTTCAAAAAATGACGACAGAAATATACAGTGTATACCTATATCAGTGTGTGTGTTTTTAATAATTGTATAATATACAATGTCTTTTTATGTATGCACTAAAATTTTTGAAACGATAGATTATAAATACTGGGTGGGTAAGAAAGTTACAACCTTCTTGTACAATGTTAGAAGTTTAAGAGATTTTAACAATACTAAACTAGAACAATAGATTCCACACCATAATAATGATGAATTTTATGGTGTGGAATCCTAATGAATATTATTATTATTGATATTTATTCTTTAAATTTTATAATGAACTTTCACTCATTTACTCACTCATGAGTCATCACATCAATATTTCTAGAACAATCATCTAAAAAGCTGTAATTTTGTATCATGGTTTGGTAACAATGTTCTAAATTAGTATTAAATGAATTATTGAATTTTCTAAGTATGCTAAGCCATTACATTTGCAGTATTTTTCTGCAGAAAAAAACTTATAAGGGTTAAAACTTCGTAATCCTCAACTGACCGAAACGGCAGCAAAAAGTGAAAATTGTAGCAAAATATAGTCCTCACACAGAAAGCTCTGATTAGTACCACACAGTATATCATTTCAGTGAAGATATCATTGGCCAAAGTGTATTGCTTTCCATGTTCAAATACACATAGTTCGGTATGTATGTTTTTTATGTACTTATTAGATTTGTATATTCTAATCCACGGATCCAATAAAAATATAAAAGTTATAGGTACATAGAATTAACGCGAGAGACGATAAAATCCCAGACTTTATCGCAATGGTAGCTCTCATAATGTTGAACTTCTTAAAGAACTTTTTCGATAATACCTATTTCTTTGAATTTTCGGGAAAAATATGTAATATTCTACGCTGTTTACTGCCTGGCATTCGACAGTAAAATACAAGTCTTGTCGGATACTTTATAAATAGTTTCTGTGGTTTTTCACCCCTCTTATAACTTGAAGAACTCTAAGAACACGAAGATTGAAGAACTCTATGGATGTTTAGAGACATCTAAGAACTCTAAGAACGTGATGTACTCTAAGAACATGAATAACTCTAAGAACATGAAGAACTCTAAGAACATGAAGAACTCAAGAACATGAAGAACTCTAAGAACATGAAGAACTCTAAGAACATGAAGATCTCTAACATGAAGAACTCTAAGAACATGAAGAACTCTAAGAACATGAAGAACTCTAAGAACATGAAGTACACTAAGAACATGAGACTCTAAGAATATGAAGAACTCTAAGAACATGAAGAACTCTAAGAACATGAAGAACTCTAAGAACATGAAGAACTCTAAGAACATGAAGAACTCTAAGAACATGAAGAACTCTAAGCATGAAGACTCTAACTGAAGAACTCTAAGAACATGAAGAACTCTAAGAACATGAAGAACTCTAAGAAATGAAGAACTCTAAGAACATGAAGAACTCTAAACATAAACTTAAGAACATGAAGAACTCTAAGAACATAGATAAGAACATCTCCAAGAACATGAAGAACATTCTAAGAACATGAAGAACTCTAAGAACATGAAGAACTCTAAGAACATGAAGATAAGAACTCTCAAGAACATGAAGAACTCATCATGAAGAACCATGAAGAACTCTAAGAACATGAAGAACTCCAAGAACATGAAGAACTCCAAGAACATGAAGAACTCTAAGAATATGAAGAACTCTAAGAACATGAAGAACTCTAAGAACATGAAGAACTCTAAGAACATAGAATAGAACATGAAGAACTCATGAAGAACTCTAAGAACATGAAGAACTCTAAGAACATGAAGAACTCTAAGAACATGAAGAACTCCTACCAAGAACATGAAGAACTCTAAGAACATGAAGAACTCTAAGAACATGAAGAACTCAAGAACATGAAGAACTCCATGAAGAACTCAAGAACATGAAGAACTCTCTAAGAACATGAAGAACTCTAAGAACATGAAGAACTCCAAGACATGAGAACTCAACATGAAGAACTCCAAGAACATGAAGAACTCTAAGAACATGAAGAACTCTAAGAACATGAAGAACTCCAAGAACATGAAGAACTCCAAGAACATGAAGAACTCTAAGAACATGAAGAACTCTATGAAGAATCTATGAAAGAAACTCTAAACACATGAAGAGATGTGATCCACATGTGATCAAGTATTATACGTCTTCATTGTATCTTCTTTTATAAAATATAGTGACTAGTGGCTGTAGGTCTAACTTTCATCTTTTTCTCTCAATTAGCCTTTTCCCAGACCTGCACAGAGTCAGCATTGTACAAGCTCTTCTTGGTCAAGTTTACTTGTTTCCAGCACTCTTACTTCCACATTTTACGGCTGGACGCACTTCGTAACGGCAACCGTTTTGAGCGCCAACGATTTCTGGTATTGCCTTTTGGCTGAAAGAGTTGTTACTGTATCTGTTTAACGTCCCCCAGCAAGACCCTTGATTAATATACATAATTTTACACATACCCATACATCAGTAAGTACACCATAATTAAAAAGTATACATAGTTACATCAGTATATCAGTATAATCAGTATAAACAGATAAGTGAGAAGTTGTATTAGATGTACATGAATATCAGAACATACTGGACAGCTGTTCGAGCTTATTTGCTCTCATCAGCAGTAATAGCAGGTAACAGCAGGTAACATACTTCTAAAAGCGTCTTACCTACATACCGGTTTAAAAATTAAAGCTAGAAGTGAATCACCCGTCTGTCAATCACAAGCCAGCAATGTGAATACTCGGAAGAAACAAAAGTATAAAAAATGTTGCCAAGAGACGGGACTCTAGAATTCTAGGTGATGCAACAATAGACAAAAGACTTGCAAGCAACAAAGGTTTGGAATGACGTCAAGTTTTGAATAGAACTCAGGAAAGGGTTGAAGAAAACAATTGGGATATTGAAGAAGAACAAAAAGGTATGGATAGGGATATTTAAAGACAACAATAGAAAGGAAAAAGACTGGAAGAGTTTAAGTAAAAAATAAGGAAACAGTGGAAGAACCATTTGATAAAGGAGTAAGAGGAATCAAAGCAGAGAATAATGAAAGAATAACAAACAGGAATTGGATGAAACAGGAATTTAGATCAGATGGACTGCTTATCTATGTTGATTTGAGATCCGAACCTATGCCTGCGTCGATGGCACATAAAATACACAAGTTTCTTTCACTGAAGTTAAGCAACGTCCAGCGAGCTTGAGACATTGATGAGTGACCATTCAAATTCGAACCTTCTTAATGCTTCCTATTCCCGGCCATACTGAGGCTGGGTGAGGTTAATTTCAGTAGCCGGTTTGTGAGTTTCCAGCAAATGAAGGTTAAAACCCCAGACACAAACTCGTATATGACCATGGTATATATGAAAGCGACGTTCAACCCAAATTTAAAAAAAAATCCCAACCTCTTGGGATTTTGACTACCAGTACATAGGATTTATAGGACATTGACCTCCAAGACAAGTGTCCAAAAACGTTCAGGTGTAGAAACAAAGTCCTTTTTTTAACAATACCAACTTATCAGTGTGCAGGAAAAGTATAATCAGGAAAGTATAAACAGAAAAGTGAGAAGTTGTTTTAGATGTAATATACATAAATAACAAACTATATTTACCGTTATATAAGCACTGTAGTTTCTGGAGGCGTTTTCCCGCTAAACGACAGTTTCGCTTGTTCAGAATATATACCTGGACAGCTGTTTCGAGCTTATTTGCTCTCATCAGCAGGTAATAGTTCTGAATATCCATGCCATCAACTAACCTCTCTATTTTAATTTGATATTGTACAATCTGATGTATGTATGTGCAGTCTGTTGCATAGTGTTGCATGTAATTGTACTCGTACGTGCAATTGAAAAAAGGCTTTCCAGACCGTCCAAACTCAGCCAATTGTTGTAATGTGCCATACGATTTGCCATCGATGCTGCCTTACAATGGTCACTTAACTCATTTAATCAAAGTCCATGGACTAATGAGTATTTTTTATCATATTTGTGTTAATGACTGTCGTGATATCACAACTAGTCAAACTCGCTCTACTAAATCTGCGCTGAAACCGCGACCTGAACGGCAATGGGTGAGTTCGGTGCGAAGATTACCCGCACTTTTTTGCACGTATGAATTCGGTGCCGCCGAAAAAAGGTGATGTATGAGTTCGGTGCGAAGATTACCCGCACCTTTTTTGCACGTATGAATTCGGTGCCGCCGAAAAAAGGTGATGTATGAGTTCGGTGCGGTCCTAATGACTTATAAATTGATTGTTTTTTATAATGTACTCTGTTGCCTGTTAACAGTCATCCTGCTGTTATTAAGTTAGTAGATTATGTTGTAGACAGTTACATTCAGCAAGGCTGTCCAATCTGTCCATTTCCTCCTTGAAGGCCATGCCTAGGGTTAATAGTAGGGTTAGGTAAAATACAATGAAGGCCATGCCTTGGGTTTATAGTAGGGTTAGGTAAAATACAATGAAGGCCATGCCTTGGGTTTATAGTAGGGTTAGGTAAAATACAATGAAGGCCATGCCTTGGGTTTATAGTAGGGTTAGGTAAAATACAATGAAGGCCATGCCTTGGGTTTATAGTAGGGTTAGGTAAAATACAATGAAGGCCATGCCTTGGGTTTAGTAGGTTAGGTAAAATACAATGAAGGCCATGCCTTGGTTTTATAGTATTAGGGTTAGGTAAAATACAATGAAGGCCATGCCTCGGTTTATTAATTGAAGGCCATGTCTATAAGGAAAAAAATACTATAATTACCTGATCATCAGGCAAGTACCAGGGCACCGAATTCATACATGACCTTTTTAGGCGGCACCGAATTCATACATGACCTTTTTTAGGCGGCACCGAACTCATACATTTTTTTATTTTCCGCACCGAACTCATACGTAGCCACTGAACCACCGACCTCCAGGTTGCAAGTCCGCCGCCTTATCGATCAAGCTACTGAGGTCGGTTAAGAGCAAATTATGAAACAGAATTAAAGTTGATAAGATTGACTGATGTCTTTGATGAAAGGCTTTTGTGAAATTGAATGACTTAGTCTGAAAAATTGTTAATTATGATAAAAAAATCTGGCGTGCATCATTAATAATGAAACAGAAAAACGATCTAATGACTGAATGAAATTAAACAGTACAGTACTACAATTTACTTACCTTTTGTATCAACCCTTTGCGAACTCAAGGGTCATTTACAATAGGGGAAAAAAGTATATATAATTGTAGATACAAACATATATAAATGAATAATGTTCTAAAAATAATGATCTCAAAAAAGTATAGGAAACTAATTACAAATTAAGGAAACACAATAGAAATTGCTAATAATTAATTAAATAAATAAAATAATTAATTGAAAATAAAATTTTCGTAACCTACCTGTGCGCACTCACTCACAGATCTCAACGAATTAAACCACGGAAAAGAAAATTCATCCAATGCTGTCAGCAAAAAAAGAAGAAGAAGAAGAAAAAATCCGACGATACGTCAGGGGTGGAGGGAGGGGAGGGGGGTAAAGTCGATGTATCTGGTCAGAAACTTTGGACAAAAAATTCTTCAGCAAAACAATGTACTCGAACTTCGGTCTTTTGAACCGCATGACCAGGGAAAGTTTGATTGAGACTGAAGATATTTACAGAAATCTAGATGTTGAAAATGATCCCCACCACTTTTAACACCTGATCTTGTATCGAATTTGTCAACCATGCTTTTTGTGATCGAATTAAATTTCGGTAAATAAAAAATGGTTGCTCAGAGTTATCATGGTTTCTACAAAAATCAAAAATGGTACCTTGACTTTTGGTGGTGGCGCGGCGGGGAATTTTTTCTTGAACTTTTTTTTATCCATTTGTTTTTAAATCACAATTAAAATATTTGTTTTAAATCTTTGATTTGCGTCCATGAATTTGAACACCGAAGAAGAATGGAGAATGAAAAACATGGGAAATAGGTGAGAGAGATAGATGAGAATGTATCTTGAGAGAGAGAGAGAGAGAGAGGAGAGAGAGAGAGATGGTTCTGCGCGTGTTCAAGAGAAAGATAGAGAGCGGATTTAAATAAACCGTTTCCCTTTATCCATCTTGCTTCTAATAAATTTAACCCTTTTAGGTTATGTGAACCAAAGATAGAAAAGGACCCCCAATGGAAAGCGCTGAACGTTGTTCGAGAAGTAAGAGCTACCTTTAGTTTCCAAATTTAGAAGTTGTTTCTTAAATGCATCAAAAAATTGATTTATTTAGGAACCAATAATTCTTTAAAAAAATTCTCTTTCGAGCATTATTGATTTTATTTTCTTTTTTTGAGAATTATTGCTTTTCTTCAAGACCTTATTAATTTACAAAACATATTAAAACTTTTCACTTTTCTGGTTTTTTTTTTCATTGATTGACCAACTGATTATTTCCTACTTCGGATAACATTATTAATTCTTTCTAAAAATTAAATTAGTACGAATACATGTATAATACTATTGTATACCTTACAAATAAAAAGTTCCTTGAAAATACAAAAATGAAGAAGAAAACTAGAGGGAAATGTTACTTTTAAGACCTCCAGACAGTCAAAGGGTTAACCTTAAACAAACATGGCTGCTTCGCGGGAGGTTTTATTGATGAAATTAAAACATAAGCAAGGCGTGGCTACTAGGCCATGATACATTGATAACAGTTGAACAGAAGTGAGAGAGAGAGAGAGAGAGAGAGAGAGAGAGAGAGGGAGAGAGAATGAAAGAAAGAGAGAGAGAGAGAAAAAGAGAGAGGGAGAGAGAGAGAGAAAAAAAAAAGAGAGAGAGAGAACTCATTGATATTCAAACAGATCACATACCTCTTTAGTCTCCTAGGAACAAAATAAGATGTCCCATTGATTTCGTGAAGCCATTTTTACTGACGAAAACTAAATAAAATGTCCTGTTTTGAGATAGAGATGTTTGCAAGTAATTACTTACTCATAAGTCGTTCAGAGTATTGTATACGATCTATTATAGAGTATCAATACTAAAAGTAATGTATTCGAAGCTTTGTTTCACTGGTATGGTATATATGGCACAAGAACAGTATGTTACTCGTACGTTAATACTATAGTTAACTGGTAGATATGCTGGCTCGATGACTCACCGATACTGATACTACTCGAATCATTTAATCGCTTCAGAACTCAAACGAGCACAAGTAAATGGAATACTCGTACTTTATGTAATTGATGTATACCTAATTATTGCTTTACCCTTTGACCAGGTTTTGTGACTTCTCGTCACGAGTCCATTACTACGATGTGCAAGCTACAAGCCTAGACTTGTAAGTGATGTGATTATGTTAGTAATAAAAAAATCTGTGAAACACTCATCTTCGTAGCAGCTGATGGCGCTGAGTGTACCGGTTTCGTAAATCACCGATGTTAACTTCGGAGGTAAGACCTCGTTGAGCTGGCACTCGACCCAAGTAGGTTGGGTGAGATCAATGTGGTATAGGTTGAGAGTTTCTTGATGGAAAAAACCACTTGTTAGTGGATTGCCCTAACTACGTTTTCATTCCAAGGACCAAAATATATGTCGTACAATGCAATCAATCAATTTATTTTTTATACATATTTACGAAACGAGGTCTTAGCTGCTTGTCTTGATATAAATTGAAGAAATGTAAAATGTCATTTATCATATAAAAACCTTGGGATCTCAAAAATCGCTTTATGAAATCGTCTGAGCAATTCAGTTTTTTTCTAAAAACTCAAACTACGCTAGTAACCTTACTACTTACATTTATAAATTTGATATTTATTCAGTCATCCATCTAAAAATAAGAAAAAAATACTTTTCACACTGAAGAGGTTGAATCCAGGGAGGAGTTCTCTCTGATTCTCCTTCACCTCCATTTTCATCAGTTCCCTCTCCTCCTCCATTCTCCCCTTCCCCTCCCCCAGCTCTGCCTCCTTCCCCTTAACCGCTGTCTCTTCCCTCATCAATTCTTCTTCTCCTGCCTTCTATCATCTCCTCCTTTTCATTTGGTCATTCGCAGTTCATGCTGCGTTGCTTTCGCGCGTGTTGAGGACTTAGCTACCGGTTTATTTGAATTAGGATTTAGAATAGGGTTTTAAGAAATATTAGGTTTATCTATTATTTTAGCTTATCTTCAAGATACATAGGTATGAAGCAGATAATAGGTATTAAGTATTGGAAGTTGAATGTTTCGCTATTAAAGTTTTTTTTTGCATTAGAGCTACTTCTTTGCATCTCAATTAAACATTTCAAGCTACTTGCTGCATTTTGTAGGATCTTATTTGCTCAAACTGATTTAAATATTAGCTCTATTTATTTAAATTGGCATTCGGTAAAGAAAAAGTGAGCTCAATCTATTCACTTCTCTCACATTCTTCAGTCCTATAATATACAGTTTCTAGAAGAAAGAGAAACTTGGATATAAGAGAACTAGAAGAAAGAGAAATTTGGATATAAGAGAAAAAATTCCAAGTTTGGTTCCTTGAGTTCTTTTATATCCAGGTTTGACTGTATTATCGAGATCTTCTTCTTTTACTCTGTCTTATCCCGCTTAAGCAGGGTCGACGTTTTTCAACCTCATGGTTCGAGGCTGGTTGGTTTTGGCACATTTTTACGGCTGGATGTCCTTCCTAACGCCAAGATTCTATTTAATTTAACGTCCTGGAAGAGGACGAGGGATTTACCCTCCATACCCTGGGAATCGTACCAGCTACCCTCATTAACCTCACCCAGCCTGGGTAGGGCCGGAATTGCCAGCCTCACATATACGGAGGGAACAGAATTTTCTGTGTGAAAAATATGCTCCGACCGGGGATCGAACTCAGGATCTCTGGACCACGGGCAGTAGTCACAACCGTTACGCCACGGCGAGCTTTGACTTTATCGAGATATCGACTTGTTAATGAAATTGGAAAAGTCTTTATACATTCATTACACTCAGTACACTACACTGCACTACACTACCGACCTCAGTAGGATAAGGCGGTGGACTTGTAACCTGGAGGTCGGTGGTTCAAGTTCCGGTTTCAGCGTAGATTTAGTAAAGCGAGTTTGAGTAGTTGTGATATCACGATAGTCATTAACACAAATATGATAAAAAATACATGGACTTTGAGTGAATAATAATAATAATATCGAATTATTTATACTGCCCTGTTAAGACTCTAAAGTCCCATTATTCCAGCAGTAAGCCCAAGACATAATATTATTAAGTTGTGAAAATCCCAAATGGGATTATAATATGTCATGTCCCGACCTCTGGATTACCAGACCGCCGCCTTTACCACTGAGCTACCAGGACACGGGAGTGTAGTGTAACACTACTTATGTAAAAAAAAATACAATACAACTTCTCACTTTTCTGTTTATACTGATTAAAAAGAGAGGTTATAGTTGATGGCATGGATAAATACTAAGAACTATTACCTGCTGATGAGAGCAAAGAAGGTCGAAACAGCTGTCCAGGTATGTTCTGATATTCATGTACATCTAGTACAACTTCTCACTTTTCTGTTTATACTGAATTGAGTAAGTATTAGACTAAGTCTAAGTAATTAACCAAGTATTTGTCTTCTTGTTACAGGTGAGTTGCAACTGACATTATCAGCCATCATGGGACCTGTAGTCCAGAGTGCCGCAGTTCATGTCGAAGTAAGTCTAATATTTTGTGTATACATATAATTCTAATACATATACTGACCTCAGTAAGTTGATCGATAAGTTGGCGGATTTGTAGCCTGAAAATCGATGGTTCAAGTCCTAAACTTAGCAATAGTATTAGTTGTGACCGGCCTCAGTAAGTAGCTTCATCGATGAGGCGGCGAACTTGTAACCCGGCGAACTTGCATGCTATTCCTCGACTCTGCTTATTTGTGTTTTCTGTTGTTAACACATGTACTACTTACAGTTTGTAATAATTGTACTTGTATATCACTGGTGTTGTATTCTCCATATGTTCAACAGTAGGTATTATAACATATTGATGTAAATGTGTATACTATTTCATATCCAGAGGTGTAGTTTTGAAATACAAGGCTTTGTGCACTTTGTGAGTTTTTAATCGTATTGCCATATTTTGTGTGAAAATATGGTCTTTCTCATCTAGTGCAAAATGCATGGAAAATAAATTTAATACAATAATGAGAATTCTGAGAAATAAAATGTGTCACAAAATTTTAAAGGATTATGAGGGGATGAAAAAAGATTATTTCATCTTGGAACGAACTTAATCCAAGGGATTATTGTAGTAAATCCATTTTGAAAATTTGCATTCACTGTACCAAGTTTAGTTACAAGTTACAAGATTCAAGTTCATAAAATGAGCAATCGGTTTAAAATGAAAATTATCATGTGATAATATTTATGGCCCTATAAGCAGGGGAAAAAAAATAAAAGACTTATAAGTATCTACCTATTCATAATTTTACTTAATGTATTTTTTGCTCTGGGACAAGTATTTGTGTTACTTTGTTGTGTTCTTGACAAATATTTCACATTCTAATAGTGTCTCCTAGTAGTCCTAGTAATAACCAATGTATTAAGCAAAAAAAAAAAAAAAAATCAGAAATCAGTGTAATGAATCAGAGACAGAACTCTGAAAAGCGTCAATTTTGTTTTAAAATTTTGGACATTCTGCCTATTATTTAAGAAAATGTTATTTAATAAACTTTTTTCTTCATAATCGATTTAAAAAAAAAAAAAATCTGTTATTCAGCTCCACCCACTGTAACGTTGAACACATAGAAACACATTTATTTATTTATATTTTTTGAATTAATAAACATTTAAAATTATTAGTCTCATAATATTTTTTTGACACATACCTACATCCTACATATACCCCAAAAAAGGACCATACGAACAAAGTTCCCAAACAGAAGGTATTTTTTATAATAGTTATATTATAAATAAAAAATATGCTCTGAGTCTTACCGTCTGATAAATATTACGTGACAATAATGTTCCTTAACAGTCCCAATATATCTATGATAGTAATATTTAAATAGCTATGAAAGGTAACATGAGTTAACCATTTAGAATTATACAGGGAAGGTACATTCAATTTGTATCTGGATGATTTATACAATTATTTGGGTATACTTTTCTTTATTTTATTTACTAATAATATAATATTATTAGTTGGCATTTTTTGTCTTTTTTAAAGACAAAAAAAAATGATAATTTAATTTCTTCAAAAACCTCGTAAATATCGAGGAAAAAAAAACTAAAATTTGTGTTTTTACCTTGGAAAAAATCAAGAGCCTGTATTTCCTGACATGACTGACACGACCACCCTGTATATCCTCTTATTAGCTGTCAAATAAATAACCCTAGAATACACACAGTTTACAGAAAATACTTCTCCTACGAAAGTTTCCCTACACACCATTCCTTACTCTCTCGACCCCATCTATTAGTTACGCCTTCCCATTCGAGACTTGGAAATGGGGTTTTAAATATTTCGAAACTCTAGGTTCATCTCCTACAGGCGCGGCCGGTGGGAAAATATCTAGAGGGTGCTGCCTCATAAGCCTGGTAGCTCAGTCTGTCCCGGTAGCTCAGTGGTAAAGGCGGCACTCTGTGAATCAAGATAATCCAGATGTCGTGGGTTCGAAACCCAGCCGGGACATGAAAAGTTTTCATCCCATATGGGATTTTTACCACATAATAATTTGTCTTGGGCTAATAACTGCTAGAATAATGGGACTTTCATAGTCTTAATCGGGCAGTATAAATAAGGCGATATTAATATTATATTATTATTATTTTTATATATAAAACAGAAAAAAGGACTACCTACCTACCTACCTATGTTTGTTTGTTTGTTTGTTTGTCCGGAGTTGTTTAGCCAAAACGGTAAGAGATAGCGAAAAATGTCTCAGAATTGACCCCCCCAAAACCATTATCGCTTTGTCCAGGAAAATTATAAAAAGTTCAAAAAGGCATTGCTGTCCAGCAGTACGGCCATGCCTTAGTAAATTTGAAATTTAGTCCCGTTGCAAAGCACGGGCAAACGGCTAGTTATTTATAAGCCGGACTAAAATGGGAATTATAGAGTCGCTTTCAATAACTGAAGAGTTTGAGTTTTGTTTACCATGCCAATCATTATGATTATGCATTATTTATTCTAGCTATAGAACTTTGTAATGATTTTCATTGTGTACGAGCTAGTACTTGAGAAAATCCCCTCTGTTTCCTTTTCGTCTGGGGGTGCTGCAGTTCCGCAGCTCCTTAGCACCGGCCGTGCCTGATCCCCTTTTTATTTTATGTTTTCATGCATGGACCCTATATGTGTTTATGTACTTTAGTAATCCACCTTTCTAATATTTTACGTAATATGGTGATTATGGCGCTTTGTGCGTATAAAAATGTCTTGAAATTACTAATAATTTAGAAGAAGAAGAAAAAAAAAAGAAGCTAACTGAGAGAAAAACTTTACTATACAGGGTGTCCCGTATACAGGTGCAAATATTTTGAGGGTACGTTCAGCCCACCGTGGACTATCATTTAAGCGAAACTTGCAGTGGGGCATTTTGCTTCGTTAAGGTGTTATGGCCAAATCCCTGTTTTTCCCACAGGTCTAGAGGTCACTTGGATCGATGCATTTTTCCAAAGAAATGATAGCCAGTAGGTGAGTTTTGACTTCGTGTATGGATAGTCATGCATATTTCCCTTGAAATACCGTTGGTTGCATTGAAAAATATTAAAAAATCAGGGAGATATTGAATCATAAGTTCAATATTTTTTCGAAATTTTGATTTTTCCCTTTTTCCCTTTCGTAAATTTAGAATACTTCTACAGTTGCAATTCAGCGTATCACTAGTTAAAAAAATACCCTATTATGTTTTGTTTTATAATAGTGAAAGCTCATTTATATTTGTTTAAAGATCATGGAACGCAAGATACACAAAGCTCGAAAAACACTTCTGAATCATGATGGAATATTCAAATTTGGCTGAATTTCAATACAATTGGCGCGTAATTTCAGGTATAAATACACTGTCCTGGGATGTTTAACGGAGGGAAATTGATCATTCACAGTAGTCGGTCGGTGTGAACTTTTATGTGAATGGGGTTACGGGGTCGCAGGGTCCTCGTGAAGAAAAATGAGAGATGCTGTAATGAAAAATGAAAGCAACAACTAGTGGTGTAATTATGGACTAAGAATAAAAAAGGAGAAAGGCTGCGCTAACAACAAAAATTGTGATGTACATATTTTTATTTTATTTTTAGAAGTAAAATTGAAAATCCGTCGTGATATGACCATGGCAGTTGAAAGCGACGTTAAACCCCACTTAAAAAAAAAAAAAAAAAAAAAAATTGAAAATATCCTTTTTGTGTTTATCACAATCATGACATCAAAAACATAACAAAAAGTGCCAAAAAATTAAGTTTGGGTAAAACTGAACATCCAAACTTCAGTTTACAATTATTATTATTATTTAATACTTTATTGGTAAACTACGAGTATAATATATGATACATTCTGCAACACACATGAAATGAAAAGAACACAAAAAATATGTAGCGAACCAAGAGGCGGGGTTAAAGCTTGGGGCTTTCTCTTCCACCGAACAAATCGATCGCTTTGTAAATTTAACTATTTGATTTTATTTATAAAGTTGGTTAGTAGAACTATTTGTATTCAGAAAATTTTCATTTATAACTTGCAGTTGACACAAAAATTGTAACACAGATTGCTTCAGACATCGAGTGTTCTTCAAAATGCAATAGCGCTCAGATTCAAAATTTGAACGATGTGTTTCTCTCCTTCTGGTGCCGTTTAAAAGGTCGTATCTCATCCGTCCCTTCACGCATCTGGAAGAACTTGGAATTTATTGAAACAAAATATCAGAGGGTATTTTTTTAACTAGTGATACGCTGAATTGCAACTGTAGAAGTATTCTAAATTTACGAAAGGGAAAAAGGGAAAAATCAGAATTTCGAAAAAATATTGAACTTATGATTAAATATCTCCCTGATTTTTTAATATTTTTCAATGCAATCAACAGTATTTCAAGGGAAATATGCATGACTATCCATACACGAAATCAAAACTCACCTACTGGCTATCATTTCTTTGAAAAAGTGCATCGATCCAAGTGACCTCTAGACCTGTGGGAAAAACAGGGATTTGGCCATAACTCCTTAACGAAGCAAAATGCCCCACTGCAAGTTTCCTTTAAATGATAGTCCACGGTGGGCTGAACCTACCCTCAAAATATTTGCATCTGTATACGGGACACCCTGTAGATGTAATTTTCATTTATATCCAAACAGCAGTAGAAACAACGATCAAAACAGTATGTTAAATTTACGATAATTATCATTATTTTTACTATGCAGGGCTGCAGGCCCCATCACATGTAACACGTAAAACAGTAACCTAAAGGCCTACAGTGTAGAACATTTCGTAGTTATTCCCAGCGGGGCAGGAATCTTTCTGCTCTGTACTTAGATGTTCGAGGTCCAATCATACCTCGAGAGGAAAAATGAGTAGTTACTTGTACGAGTAACGACCAGTGGCGCCATTACCATGCAGAGAAAAAGAAATTAATGTAATAGAAAAAATTGAAATGTAACGGAGACTCTTAGTAATGCTGCGCTACCCACAAAAATTGTGAAGAGGCCTTGTGCTTCACCACAAATAAAATCATACATACATTTGTACATATGTAGGGTATGTTCAATAAAATGTAGATAACATGTGTATCGTAATAGGTATGTGTATGTATGAGTATGTAAGTTCGAGTTTTCGACGTATATGTACATATGTAGGATATGTTCAATAGAAGGTAAGATAACATGTGTATATTGTAGGTATGTGTTTAAAGGCCAACTTTTAGGGAATTCATTTTTAAAAGGGTGAAAATGAAAGAGAAAACGTTTTAAGAAAAGGGAGGAAGATAGGGATTACAGGAAAGAGGGATAGGGAGACGAAACATGAAATATTGATGAGTTAAAGAGAGAGGGGGTGAAAGAGAGAGATAGAGAGAGAGAGAGGGGGAGAGAGAAAGAGAGGGAAGAGGGATAGCTGAGATAAAGAGAGAAAGAGCGAGGGAGAAAGATAGGGATTACGAGAGAGAGGAAACATGAAGTATGGAAGAGTACAAGAGGGAGGGAGTGAGACAGCGAGAAAGGGAGAGAGAGAGAGAGGAAGGGAAAAGGAGGGTGGGAAATACAAAATCAATACTTTCGGGTGTGGCTAAGAGGAGTAGTCAAGGAGAATAAAATGAGATCGAGACATGTGTACTCAATGTGTAGGATATAAACTGTAAAGAGGATGAGATAGAGGCAGAACAGAAAAGAAGAGAAGCAGAAAAAGGATAAATAGGAGAAGTAGAGGGATAAATAGGAGGAGGAGAAGGATAAATAGGAGGAGGAGAAGGATAAATAAGAGGAGAAGAAGGTTAAATAGGAAGAAGAGAAGAAGGATAAATAAGAGAAGTAGGAGAAGTAGAAGAAGGATAAATACGGGAAGGAGAAAAAGGATAAATAGGAGGAGAAGAAGGAGGATTATTAGGAGAGAAAGAGGACGAGAAAGAAGGGGAGAGAGAAAGAGAAAGAAAGATCCCAGAGAGGAATTGTATAACATCTCGATGGGTTAAATAAATTTACTCAGCCATGTCTCTTCCTCCTTATGCAAGGATACTCATTAGAGACTAACTAAATTTAATCAGCCAGTTAAATATGAGCAACAACTTCCTTAATTTCTTTCCTTTTTAATTTGGGTTTAACGAAGTTTTCAACTGCATGGTCATATATTATGACGACGATGATTTTACCTTCCATTCGCAGGAAACTCACAAACCTGTTACCCACATTAACCTCACCCAGCCTGGGTTGGCCGGAATGCCAGCATCACGGAGTCTTATTCACTTCGCCGGACGTTGCTTAATTTCGGTGATTCTATAATATATATAAACACAGGTCCTAACTAAAAGACGGGGTTATTGCCTATGGCAATCTCTTCCACCCAACCCTTATTTTCTTATTTAGAAATCTTATTCTACATCACTTCCTTCTCCCTCTCCTTTGTCTTCTTCTTCTTCTCCCCATCACCTCGTGTCCTCACCCGCCATCTCAGCTCCGACGTCATCTGCCCACCATCACAACCAATTTAAATAATGACATGCGCAATAATATCAATGACTTTAGTGTCCCGATATCGCTCCGAAACGATAATAGCAACTTAACAGTCATCTTCTATCGGTTCAAAGTGACTCCAATGAGGTCATCCCATTTCCATTGCCTCTTGCTTAGGACCGCACCTCTCTGACGTCGTGCTAGTAACTATTAACATAATCTGTACCGTATTCTTCTTAACATTAGATATGCTAATGACTGTTAACATACTATTTTTAACATTATTCAGACATGCAGGCGTGGATCCATATAGATATTTTTGGAGGAACTAGAATTTATCAGTAGGTAATCTGTATGAAATAATGGGAACTATGTTTTCCGTTACGTTAAACTCTGCCGGGCTGTCCTTTTTCTTTGTAAGGGGGTTCTTCACACCTCGGCCGCTGTGTGTGTAAGTCTGGTAATTCAGAGGTTGCGGGTTCGAAATCCAGCCGGGACATGACACTTTTATTCTCCCATATGGTATTATATGATCATTTATAAATAATACGTCTTATTAGTCCTGGTTGGGCAGTATTATTAAGGCGATAGGTTATTATTATTATGATTTTTTTCTTTCTTAGAAGCCAAATAAAAATGGCTTAGGAAGTGCTGCAAGATCGAATCTGGATCACCTGAAGTGCTTGCTGCAAGCCGAGCATGCAAATGCACTACAATCGCACATTGGTAGTCAAGTGGTTAACGAGCTAGGCTGGTAATCCAGGTAGCGTAGGTATCCGTTGGTTCGAATCCCAGACAGTGCATGAATTTTTCCTCATTAATTCGAGGGTGTGACCACATAACAGTAAGACTCTGAGGGTTAGGTGGTAGAAAATGCTTTGAGCAGTAACCTCGCCTGGTGGGCACTTTCCAGCTTTCCACTAAAGAGTGTTATTATTATTTTTATTATGTTAGGTTTATACTGGGTGGGTTTATTCCCACCGAGTATCTGCTGGGTCCATGCCTATACTAACGATTATTATTAGCATATATCGGGTACTCCTCTTAACATTTATAATCTATAGATTGTATGTGGTACTTCTACTTTATTATTATTGTTACGAACATAATGAATAGCACACTGTAGCATACTCTTCTTAACATTATACTAGAGGTTATTACCATAATTTAGACCAGAGCTGTCCAACAGCATAGCACCGTGCGGCGTTCACTCTTATGAGAAAGAAACAGAGATTAGTGTCTAGGATTTTTTCATCACACTCTAGCTAGAAATATGATTGAAATGATGAAATATTGGACTGAATATTTTTTTTTTTTTAAAAGATGAGTGTCTCACAGCCTTTTTTAACTACTGTAGATGCTGTTGGTCTGTGTTGTAGCCTGTCCATCCCGTATTGTGCCTCCCTTCTGATGGGCGAGAAGTGTCACAATACTTCTCATTTAGGTGCTGAATCAACAAGAGCGCACCAGAAGGTATTCCTTAGAAACAACTGTAACCAAATTTCGATTACAAATCTTTGTCGGCACGGGGCGGGAGTTCGAACCCATTCCAGTCTATATTCAAATAAAGACGGGAAGTAGGAATCTGGTGCCTGAAAGGACCACTGCAAAATAATCTAGTGGAAAATCATAGTCTCAAAGCAATGAAATCGATAGCTAATACATCAGGTACCAATTAATACTAATATCGCTTTATTTATAATGCCCGCGATTATACTGAGTCCTGTGATTCATATGTGGTCAAAACCTTGTGGGATTTAAATTTTCATGTCCCGGCTGGGTTTTGAACCCGCAACCTCTAGACTGCCCGCCGCGGTCTTGATTTCAAAATTCGAGGTATTGCAGGACCGCACAACATCTGCCCGTGGACCCCCAGTTGGACAGTCCTAATCTGTATCATATTATGCTAATGCTAATCACCATATCAATGGCTAATGCCATATTTTATATGCTCCATTCCGAGAGAAGAAGAAATAGTCATTTGATCTTAGAATTGTCAATTTTGAAAATTCTAAATTCCACATTATTATGTAGATACCTATCTTTAACCCGCATTGTGTATGTTTAACCCGTTTATATCTATTCAAAGAGCACCACAGTTGCTATAGTGCCATTATTTTATTTACAAAATTCTCCAATAAGAGATGAAAAAATAATGCTCTCTGTGGGATTCGAACCAACGGATCCCAACACACTCTGAATTACAAAATATACTCCTTATTCTCCTCTTTGTCTTGTATGTATGCGATGAAAAATGGCAGCTATAAGTTTATGGCAGTCATAAAATATAGCATGCCAATGGCCAGCTTTATGACGAGTGAGAATTAGGAGATTGTAATCTACGTATAATATAATGGTCGATCTAGTGTAAATAACTAATTATGTATGAGTTAATGAGAAATTAGTTCTCACTTTTATTGCTTTTTCAAAGCAATTTGTTCTAGTGTAAACACCTAATAAATTATATTGTTAACATTACATTACTATCCTAGGTACACTATGTACTGTATAACTAAATATACAATAGAGTAGAATCGTTCATTGGTAGTCAAGTGGTTAACGCGCTAGTCTGGTAATCCAGGTAGCTTAGGGATCCGTTATTGGTTCGAATCCCACACAATGCATGAATTTTGTATCATTTATTTGAGTTTGTGACCACATATAAATAGGACTCTGAGTGATAGGTGGTGGAAAATGCTTTGAGCATTAACCCCACCATGTGGTTACCTTCCACTTAAGAGTATTGTTATGTTAGAATCACGCTAGTTCGAAATTCAAGGACAGAAGCATCATTTCGACTCACCGAAATGACGTTTATCCAAAATCCCTAAAGTTATTTAGGGACTTCGAGTAAGTAGCGAAGTTCAACAAGAGATTTCGACCTATCGGGATTTAGAGTTAGCGATATTCTTCTGTGTTTGTTACATACAGCACCTCTTATCTGTTCAATCTTCTATGGATAAAATCTAGATTATATTTTTGTCATTCGTCATTTCAAATTCATGATGGAACTTCTTATATTTACTATCTGTTATAATATCGTAAGCACATAGTCTAATATTAGTTAACCTTTGTATACACCTGAGAACTTGGTATCTACGGGCGTTAAAGTTCAGATTTCTCATGGGATACTTTTGTTTTCAGCTAAAACTTTCTGAATGAGTAGCAAGAGGACTTCTGAAGTTCTTTCAATATACATCACGTACTTCAAGTTTCTCGTCTGTGACTTCGAGTCCACACCGGAGGATACTCGTAAATACACTGAGGCACAAAATTAGCGGAACGGGTAGTTTTTTTCTCGTATAACTTGTGTATTTCTTGTTGGACAAAAACATTTTTGATATTTTTTTCTGATTGCGGAAATCACACAAAAATTGGTACAGAGATAGCAAAGACATGAAAGCCAATTTTCAAAATTGAATAAAGTACTTGTCACTGTCGGTCTTTCCCATACAGGGTGTAGAAAAAAACTGTTTTTCAATGATTTTTTTAAAATTCATTATTTTGGATTCAGAGGAATAGTGACGTGTCCATCAAGGCTCAACATTTTTGAGCCAAGAAAGAATGAGGATCAATACATAAAGCAAGACAATATTACTCTTAATCCAAAATAATGAATTTTGAAAAAATCATTGAGAAACTGTTTTTTTGTACACCCTGTATGGGAAAGGTCGACAATGACAAGCACTTCATTCAATTATGAAAATTGGCCTTCATGTTTTTGCTATCTCTGTACCAATTTTTGTGTGATTTCCTCAATTAGAAAAAATATGAAAAATGCTTTTGTCCAACAAGAAATACACACGTTATATGAGAAAATACCTACCCGTTCCGCTAAATTTGTGCCTCAGTGTATTTTCGTGACTTTTATCTCGAGCTAAATTGAATTTATTTCTTTCTAAATTTAATTTATCTCAAATTTAGTATGGACATGATGTGGTTCATCAAAGTGGTATAAATCTTGAAACAAGAGTTTTGCATGTATCAAGTAGGTATATTACACATACCTAAGTGAGTAGGTAATGTATGTTCTATTCATTTCCAACTTACTCATTATAACAGTAGGTTTAAAATTTAAAAAGAAATAGTCTACTTTAAACAATATCATGTCCATACCATATCTATTAGCACGTCCGTTCTTTCCCAAATGAAGATCACATCGACGGACGCAGAAAATATTTTTTTCTCTCTCGCTAAATTCACTAATAGTTAAATTTATACATATACAGATATACACCACACACACAGAACACGGAAGGAGGCCAGAAAATGCTTCTGGACGTCCACAGGGGTTAATACACCATTAATCCTTCCACCACCATGACACAACCATCATGGACACGGAAAGTAAAGTAAGTATAGAGAAAGAAGCCAGTGTGTTAAACTTACTAGATGGGAAAATTTTGTCTGCAAGAGTCTTTTTCTGAAATGACTAGTCTCATTGATGACTGATTAAGCACTAAACTATACCGTAGGCTTAATTTAGATAGGAATATTCTATTTGCGCAATTGCAACATTAATTATTGCGTGCAAACAGAATTAAAAAAAAATAATAATAATAACAGGTTATTATAGTGCTCATTGTGATTAAGTTGATCACCAACCGAAATTTGAGTATATGACCACATAATAATAATACTCTTAAGGGTTAGGTGGTAGAAAATGCTCATTAACCTCGCCTGGTGGTTACTTACCTTCCACTAATGAGTGTTATTATTATTAAATTATTGGATAGCCAAGTCCCGCAGCTTACACAGAACTAATATTAATATTAATTGATGGATTTATGAATGTCACCCCCCGCTTATGTCTCACCAACCATTTTCTCAGGACTGATGAGAGCCTGGGAGGTTGCCTAAACCCTGTCTCCCCTATAACCACTCTTTGAGATATTATACAGGGTGTTTAGTGCCAAGTTGAACTTCTCGATGTAAAAGTGGAAGAGGGGCATGGACTCTGAATGTTACAGACCTCTCTTTAAATAAACATTCATTAAAAAAAAGTGGAAGAAAAAAGCATTTTAGTGTTATTTTGATAATTTTCTAGCAACGAATCGTATTGTGGGGATACAGTTCTGGCAGAATTGCGTATAATATTTTAAGGACACCCTGTAACAAACACCCTAATTCCTCTACTGATTATACACACTTATCAATTGGTAACCTTTGTTTAAACCGGGTGAGATAGTCATAAGATTAAGTTTCCGACAGCTCAGATGGTTTGCAGATAAATACATAAAAAGATGTTGGACGTCGAAGAAAAGAGTCACACAGTCAAATACATATTATATCTTATATTATAAATACATAATACATGTTTTATGCAAATATAAATAATGAGTTAATTGTGAGGAAATTTTTAATGCGGGGTTTCAAAAGAAAGAATAAAAAGACTCTACAAATCATAGATTTTTTTTTGCAGTCTTACCATACTCGATATGTATTTATGTACATATGTACATAAATGTATACAGACATAATAATTAAGATAGATAATAATTAAGTCGGAAGTAGTAATGTATCCATACAAAATGAAAGAGATAAATAAAATTGTACTGTCAGCATACACATAGCTTTCCTTTCATTTGCTGTGGATCCCTCTCAGTTCATTAATTTCGCCATTGTCAGAGTAATTCATGTCTAATTTATTCATCATGGAAATGGTGGTTTTAATTTCTATATTGTCATTTATTTTCGCTACATAGGGGTGTCAGAAAAATGACGGCATTATTCCCGACAGGGGGAAAAGTATCATGTTTGCTTTTTTTGAAACAGAAAGATGTGATTATAAAGAGAAAGTGAAAAGCAAACAATATGAGAGCTTAAATATACCGCGTGTCCAAGTTTTCTTTTAGAAAATTTTAGAATCAACTCTAGACATTCTAAAAGACAATAATCTTTGGTAATTTTTCGTAAAAAAAACCCCCCTTTCGGCTAGATAATAATACCATGCAGTTAAAATCCACATTAAAAAATTGGTTTCTGAAAACAATCTAAACCCTTAGTTCGGTAAATGAAGCCATGAACTACAATAATTATAAATGTCATTAAATAAAATTGTATAATTTGGTGCTTTTAAAGTTTGAGCGAGATCAATTTTAATTATCCAATATAACTACAAACACTTCTAAACTACAGCAGATAACGATCATTTTATTTCTCAAATGGACCTTTTAAACATTTTTTCAATTAATTTATTAATGGAAACTACCATCTCAGTCTCTCTCTCTCTCTTTCTCTTTCTCTCTCTCTTTCTCTCTCCCTCTCTCTCTCTCTTTATCTCTCTCTCTCTCGCTCTCCCTCTCTCTCTTTATCTCTCTCTCTCTCGCTCTCCCTCTCTCTCTCTCGCTCTCCCTCTCTCTCTCTCTATCTCTCTCTCTCTCTCTCTCTCTCTCTCTCTCTCTCTCCAGGGCATCCAGCAGCAAGGTATATGGTAGACTTCTGGACAGACCACATAAAGTCTGATATCTTATGGTTTGAAATGGGAGTGTTTGACACCCGGAGAGAACTTCTTTTTTTTTGACGTAGGATGTTATCAGAAGTTGGGGATATATTTATATCAAGACTGGGGATATAATTATATATTTATATCAAGAGTTGGGATGTTTTGAAAAGTTAAATGGTAAATTCAAACATACAGAGATATTTCTTTAGAGAATTTTCAGTACAGGTAATACTATTAGCCTTATTAGACTGTGTGACTGTAGGTATACATCAGCCTTGTTGTAGGTATTCGTCCAAGGATTCCAAGGGAAGAGCAGAAAAATTTCTGAAAATAATAATAATTGCATATCTTGTATAAATACTTAATTAAATGGTGAGATGGTTAAAATCCTATTAAAAAAAAAAAAAAATTGTATCTCCTATTACTAAATGCTCAAAATAGGTAAAAACGTAAGTGTGAAATAGATATTTAATTCATAACACCTAATGTGTGTCACGCTCTTCGTTGAGTGAAAATATCAAATAGATAAAGAAAACCTAACGAAAAGTAATATGTGCTTTCTTTGAAGTCAAAAATTGTTCCAAGTTTGGAAGATTCGTTGGCTGATCTATTACAAAGAGACCATTTCAAAATTCTAGTGGAGATGCCAAAAACATAGGTAGGTTAATGTTTCACCAAAATAATAAGACTCAAAATAAGAATATTTTTTCTGACCGCATTTTTTAGAAAATAACGAGGTTTACATATATTATGTTTATTGCATATAATATGGAAATACAATTATATATAAAGTTGCAAATATATATAAAAGTATAAAAAAGTAATATAATAAAGTTAGGTATTGATATAAAATATAAATGATAAAATGATGCTAATACATAAATAAATAGATAGTACATACCTAATATATGTAGTTATGAAATTTCAGTTCTTCATAATTTCCCAAGCTGTTTGAAACAAGATTGGATTGTCTCATACTGTCGACATTAAATGAGTTCCAGTTGTCTCATACTGTTAATAACAGCTTGGCCGTTTGGGACTGAATTTTAAGAGAAATTTACGAAATTGTCCTTTTGATAACTTTGTCTTGGTCAGGTCCCTTCACCTGTGGGGAACCGAGTGAAGTCTA
This sequence comes from Bactericera cockerelli, assembly GCA_024516035.1. Classification (NCBI taxonomy): domain Eukaryota; kingdom Metazoa; phylum Arthropoda; class Insecta; order Hemiptera; family Triozidae; genus Bactericera; species Bactericera cockerelli. Next base: position 8,895,598 of record CM044961.1, on the reverse strand, counting down.
TGCACTATGCATACACTTATCTGCTGGTCACAATAGATCTAAATAGAGGTCGATGTGATAATTGATGCTTCTCTTGTGGAACTCCAACCAGTCTATAATAATGATACCACCCTGTATCCTCGTACACTGTATTTCTCCCTGAAGTAATGCAAAACCCTGAAGTAATGCGAAACCCTGAAGTAATGCGAAAGCGGTTCCGGGGCACATCTACCTTGAAAAAAAAAAAACTCCTGTATTTCTGGTGGAGACGCCAGAGCTCCCGTTTCCTACCTGGTTCTCCTTAATATGAACGTAGCACTATCCACCTCTGAACTTTCGAATGGAAAATCTCATTAAAGAAACGAGTCTATCAGGAGCGGCCGGTGCTATAAGGAGCTGCGGAACTGCAGCACCCTCAGACAAAAAAGAAAAAGAGAGGATTTTCTCAAGTCCTAGCTTGTACACAGTGAAAATTATCGTACATTTCTAGAATAATATTAATGCATAATTATTATGATTGGCATGGTGTACAAACTCAAACTTTTTAAATACTGAAAGAACGACTCTATAAATCCCATTTTAGTCCCGTTTATGTGGCAGCACCCCCAAAATATTTTTCCACCGGCCACGCCTGGAGTCCATCATAATAAATGCACTGTGCAAGCTGGACAGGTTCACAACATAATTGGATATTAAATATGTATGCATCGGATATGCTGAAATGTGGAACTGTGAAGCAACTGTAGAACTTTAAGAAGATTGCCCAATCTTTGTACTAACTTATCAACTGTTGGCATAATTGAACAAACAACAAACTGTTGGCAAAATGGGACTACCTGTCTTGCGCTGACAGTCTAAATAAAGCACTACTTATATTGTACTTATCAGTCCATGGATTTTGATTAGATGAGTTAAAGTGACCATGGTAAGGCAGAATCGATGCTATATCGAATACACCACTGCAGATCTTGTCAGATGAGTCAGTTCACTGATCTGCAACGTCTAGCCAGGTTAGAATTTAGAATTTAAATGGGTGACTATTTCAAATTCGAATCCTCGTGATCTTGTCTATTTCCGGTCCCACCCTGGCTGGGTGAGGTTAACGTCGGTAGCTAAGGTAGCTGATTTGTGAGTGAGAATTGACCTAGATGAAAAAAAGGGACTCTGATGCTGATGGTGGAATTTACTTATCGATCTAATGTCGCAAATGAAGCCACTGATCAACAAATCAGTTCCTCAAATGTCCTCAAGAGATTTGAGTGAGTCTCAGACCGAAGGCGCCCCAGCATGTAGAGTACAGAGCTGAAAATGCATTACCTCGAAAATTCTTCTGATAAAAAAAACACATGCTTTTTTGCGCAAAAGGACCACATCAACTTTCCATTTCATATAAACAATTTTTTTTTTGGTAATATGTGTCATAAAATAAATAAAGTACTTAAAAAAAGCGGTATTCAAATAAGCCTATCCACGAAACACAAATAAATAGCTCCTGGTTTAAAGACTTCAAAGGGATTCCATAGGGTTCAAAGGGACCCTTTGCAATTATGATTAAGTATTTTTATTTCTCGTACATGACATTATGACAATCTGAACCACCATTGGGGCAATGGGGCACCACGTTAAATAAAATATTCCAAATGGTGATTCTAATAATTCACTGGAGGTTACATTAGAGCTATTTTAACTAACTGGAGCACTCTCCATAGCTTGGCCAGTTTATCGCCCAATTATGACCCCATAAATTAAGATTTTTTTAAGGACAAAAGAATCGTAGGCGCAATCATCGAACAGTTAACCTTTACACGCCTAGGGTGCTTGAATTAGCGTTCTTGAGACAAATTACCCAAATGGGACGAATTCCCATGGAGTATAATATGGTTAACAGGGGGCCATATTGCTGGTGCAGGGGGAGGGAGGGGGGGGGGGGGGCAATTTGTACCTCTCGTGCCTGACTCGCCTTACCAGTATAGAAACAGTCCCTTGAGGCTCTTATCAGAAATCAGATTTGATATTTTATTAAATTGTTTTTTTTTTTAAAGCATTTTTTTTCATCATTTTTATTCTCTCTCCTACTAAATGATTTTCAACTTTTACATTCTTCTCTATTTTACTTGTATCTTACAGTTAATAGCTCTTTATTTAATCTCTTTTTTTTGTACATTTGAATAGAACCAACCATTTGTAGTTGTCTTGGTGCCTCGATGCCAGATTTGTAATGCAATACATAACAACCTAAAACAAAAATGCTAAAAAAAAGAGCATGGATCCGTGAATCAAATGCCAAACCTACTTTTGCATTTTCCCTTATTTATTTGAGTTTTTGACCACACTATAATAATAATAATCCTAGGGTTAGGTATTAATAAAAAATGCTTGAACATTAAGCTCGTCTGGTGGTTATCTTCCACTAAAGATAGGCATACTTGTTATTTTACTGTCCTATAGTGTCACTTTTTGTAATCTTTCTTCCAGATTACTTCCTGCCTTTTATTTTATCCATTTATTTACATTTATTTTGTCTGTCTCTTTCTCACTGCTTTCCTTTCTATTTCCCGAGATTTCCTATGAGCAAAAATGAAGAAGCAAAGAGCAACACTTTTGAAGAAATTCGAGGAAACACTAAAATCTTGTTTGGTCGGCCCATTCCAGAGTTTTACGACTTTTCTAAATTCATTCCAAGACATTCAAAGAACGACTCCGTCAACTGAGTTAGTTATTCGAGATGATTTATTTCGTCCAACTAAAAAGGCTTTTAACATGCTGATTGCTTTTCCAAGTGGGGTATATCTGTTTATTAATCCATTTCATTTAATCTTGGAATTAAATTAAGGCTGTTATTTTTTTAATGTAAATGATTAAATCAAGTTTATTTACATTATTCTGCGAAGTAATGGACACTAAGTTAGTATGTCTCAATAATTTAGAGCGCTTTCGAAATGATGCCAATTGAAATTTCATTTGGTCATAACATTTTAAAGCTTTTTAAAACTCACATTAATTTGAACAATTTATATTAATTTATTGTTTTTCAGTCAGGAGATTTTATGATTGAACTTGCATGGGCTCTTATAACCAAATAAATAACTCGTATTTCTGTTGACTTCTGTTCAGAATTAAGGTAATTCTTAAAGTGACAAGAATAGCATATGCTGTACCGCTTCTGTGAGAATGAATTTGAAGTGCTCATTGTTTTAAGTAGTATCCTGAGTGCTTTTGGCTTCTTTGGCTCATGGAAACTGTGTTGACCGTCAACACAGTTTCCATGAAATTCAGATCTTACTGCTTTCATTAAATGTAATTTTTGGTAACATTGGTCTCAGTGATCACTGGACGGTTTTTGATGTCTGCAAATTATCTACCTACAAAACGTATTGCTCTGATTAAACTTGAAAGGATGTTCAAACTTTATTATTAGATATACAAATTCAATCAAGTTTTATTTTTTGAAATTATAAAAAACAAAACTTGATCAAGGGTAGTGCTAATGCCAACGGCGTTTTATTCCGATTTTTTCTGATATAAAATATACATTGTACATTGTATATATTATTACCTACTTATTTACTGCAATTGCATTTTAGACTGGTGCACTAGTCTATTTTATATTTATCTACAGTAAAAAACAATCTATGCATGTACGTTTTCAATCATATTGAATTTTTTAACTAATTTTAATATCTTTTCACTGTAGTGTGAAGTTTTTATAAAATAAGAAGAAGAAGAAGAACCATCACCTGTAAGTCTAGCCTGTTGTTCATTCCTGACACATACCAGGCTGGGTGAGGTTATAGCTTGGGCATGCGCGGATATAGCCCTCTTGTACTGGGGGGGCACAACCGCACAATATACCTAACTAGCGGGTTACACCCGCCACTTAATTTTCACGTCAGATACCAAGTCTTCGCAAGTCTATCACACACACACATACACACACACACACACACACACACACACACAAATGTCAATATTTTTCGTGTCACCCATCCATTTCTTGTCCTTACTGGAGCTCAAGAATGGCTCATCAGAATTTCGCGATCAATATGTCAAATGAAGACTTGGCGAAAACACTTTCGCTTTGAGTTGATAGTTCGTCACGATATATTTTGAGAAAAAATGTCATTCAGGTCAAAAAACGTAAATACTCTTTGTTTACCCATCCATTGTTTGTCCTTACTCAACGTAGCTCAAGAACGGCTCATCAGAATTTCGTGATTGATATCTCAAATGAAAGCTTGAACCCTTGCTTTAAACTTTCTCTTTTTGAGTTGATACGCCGTCGCCGTGGCGCCGTCACGACAAATTTTGAGGAAAAAAATGCCATTTCGGTCGAAAAATGTGATTTTTTTGTTTCACCCATCCATTTTTTGTCCTTACCCCGTGTAGCTGAACCGTAGAGATATATTCCCTGATCCAAATGGACCTATATGTAAAATTTCAGGTTTCTCGGACAATCTGTGTGGATTTGACAACTTTATTATTTAGTTATTTCATTTTGGTCTTAGAATTGGGAATTATTTTGGGGCCGTGCCCCCTAATTCATTGAGATCATTTTTTTTTACTTAATTAGTCTTAGAATTGGGAATTATTTTGGGGCCCGTGCCCCCCTAACTCATTGAGATAAATTTTTTTACGGGATTAGTCTTAGAATTGAGAATTATTTTGGGGCCCGTGCCCTTCTAACTCATTAAGATCATTTTTTTACGGGACTAGTCTTAGAATTGGGAATTATTTTGGAGCCCGTGCCTTCATAACTCATTGAGATCTTTTTTTTTTTACAGGATTAGGTATTATAATGAAATTTGAGAAATACTACTTACCGAAAAAATCTGGGGGGGCACGTGCCCCGTGCCCCCCCCTATATCCGCGCATGAGCTTGGGTCATAGCTGGTTTGTGAGGTCATGTCCCGGCCGGGGTTTAAACCCGTGACATCAGGAATTTCTAAATTCACAGAGTGCAGCCTTTACCATTGAGCTACCGGGATGGACTTCATTTAAAGACGGCGAAAGAAATTTCCTTTTTCCATCGGACAATGAATATTTTTAATTCATTTTGATGTAAAGTCGCACTAAAGTGTGAATTACAAGAAATAATTTCTATTAGGTATATTAGGTATTTAAACACAGCAAGTTTATGTCATAATAAATTCCCATATAGTTTTATTTACAATCATTTTATAGATTCTCGGATAGTCACACTTATGTCATAAAATGTTTTATGAACCAAGTCACCCAAGTAAAATGTCTACATTTGTTTCATATTATGTCCAAAATGATTTACATAAAAATTAGTTTACCAATAAAATAGATAAATTATATTATAAATCGTAATGATTTATTTATTTAGAGCAATACAAGTCAGCTTTTATTATTTATTGAATTCAATATCTATTTTCCAGTTAGCTGAGCAATCTGTTTTACTCTAACGATGACTATAAAAAAGAAATAAGGAAAGTAAAAATCGTAATCAACACCCTATATAAAAATTTAAATTGGTGATTCCTTATAATTCTTATACAATTTGAGAAGAAGAGAAAAATTTAGTCACCATAACCGGTCTTGCTGGACTCAGGTTCTAGAGATACAGAAACATTTGTTCAAGATGCATCCAGTGGTGGCAATGGAAACTTATTTCAGATAAAACTAACAACTAAGAAAGAAGTCGGAACAAAAAAAATCACAAGGAATGTATTTAACAGACCGACATCGACAGACAGACAGACACAAAACCAATGTTGCTCAGGAGGTTATGAAACGTCCAGAAATATGAGAAACATTGAAATCTTTTCACGGTTACTCTCTGATATGGTGTCTAATAATATCCTGCGCTACCTGGATTACCAGACTAGCGCTTTGACCACTTGACAACTAGTGCTCGGTTGTTTTTGATGGTGGTTACTTAGATAATAATAATAATAACATCGCCTGATTAATTTAACGTTAACCAATTGACTATATCAGTGCACTTGTGTGTCGAAACATGAAAGCGCTGAAGCCATTTCGAAATAGTCGAAAAAGGAAGAGAATGCCTTTGATGGCATTAGCACCGCCCTTGATTATTATTATACAACGCTTTATTAGGTATAAATGGACATTATGTACATACAAATAATTAATTTAACAATGAAAAAAATGGAAACAATATTAACAATAAAAATGAAAAAGAATAGAAAATATATAAAAACATAAGTCCTAACTAAAGGATGATCAAGTTTTGTTTTCTTAATTTTAATATCTATGTATGTATGTATTCTATGTCACTTGTAAATAAAACTTGATTCAACAATTCAACAATTTAGATCAATCTTTATTTACAATTACAAATATATACAGATGCGGTCAAAAGGTATAATAAATTAATTATAAACAAAGTTTGATCAAGGGTGGTGATAATGCCTTTGGCATTCTCTTCATCCAACATGTTGAATAATAAATAGTCGGAGACTCGGAGTCGCCACTGGTTTCATCTCGGGAGGGAAAAAAAGCAACATGGTGGAGGCTCGAACCCGTCCTGGAACCAGTTCTGTGGAGACCCGGGGAGCTCGGCTTCGCTTTTCTCTAATGGCGATCTAGGTGGAATTAATGTATGGATATTATAATGCACACTCTTCAGAGCTGAAGTTTACAAAGTAATACAAAAACATTTATATTCAAACCAAAGTTGAACTCGAAAGATGCTTACCAGAAATAATGAACCTCACCAGAAAGAAGAAAAGGAAAAGAAAAAAATCTAATATGAATACAATGTCCTTGATTGATTTTAATGCTGTGTCCGAAAGGCAACTACAATTTTGTAGCAGTCCGATAAAATAATAAATTTTAATTGTTTCTCTCTCTCATAAGCAAACGTATTAGTATTATTAGGGAAGTCTTTATTAATAGGACATATACGTACAAACAAGTAATTATAAAAAATAGGATACAAATTTTAGAACAATATTAACAAGAAAAGAAAAGATAAAAACATAGATAAAATATATACAGATGTCCTAACTGAAGGGCGGGGTTATTGCCTATGGCAATCTTTTTCACCCAACCCAAGCTGCAATTGTGCATCAGCTAATCTGTGTGTCAGAGGAGCAAGGAGAAGATGGAAGACATGGGATGGATTGCTGGGTTATGAATCTTATGAAGATGGATGGAAAAAAGACTGGTTTGTCATTTTGTTTCATATTAAGTTTTTTTAATGACATAATCAAATACAGTCAAACCTAGAGATATAAGAGATTTCTTCTCTTGGCTATGTATATCCATGCAGGTTTCTCTTATACAGTAGAGGTTACTTTACCACGATATATACAGAGGTAATCGTGCTCTTATCCATCAGGTTTCATTTGTATCCAGTTCTCTTATATCCAAGTTTCTCTTGTATCCAGTTCTCTGATATCCAGGTAGTGACCGTGTTCGAGTAGTTTAGCGCACTAGACTTGGACACACAGCGACCTGGGTTCGAATCCCACCTAGTGCATGAATTTTTCCTCATTAATTTGAGTTTGTGACCACATAATAATAAGACTCTGAGGGTTAGGTGGTAGAAAATGGTTTGAGCATTAACCTCGTCTGGTGGTTACCTGCCACTAAAGAGTATTATTATTATTATTAAGTTGTCCCGTGGGACTAGAGAGGTTCAAGTTCAAAGTTAATGGCATGTTGCCATGGACGCTGTGTGATGTCAGAGAGGAGCTTGAACTTCTATTCTTCTGATTCCGAGTGCAAGGCACATCTCCACATATTACCAAGTTCCCTGTTCTGATGATGGTCTGAGCTTGAAACTCATTAATAATAATAATAACACTTATTAGTGGATGGTAACCAGGTGAGGTTAATGTTCAAAAAAATTCCACCACCTAAAACCTAACCCTCAGAGTCTTATTATTATGTGTTATCATATACTCAAAGTCTGGCGGGACTATAAACAGGGAGTAGACCAGCAGTCTGACGGGGGGACCATAAAGAGGAAGTAGACCAGCATTCTGTCTGGGGAACTATAAACAGGGAATAGGTCAGCATTGGCTTGGTTCTGGGGGCCCTTGTCAATTATTAGCCTCCTTGTAAAGACAGTGGTAGAAGTGCTGACTCATTCGCTACCATCGTTCACGCTGACGCCACCCTATGATGATAAACTCAAATCAATGAACGAAAAGAGTGATAATCAAATTCAACAGTTTCAACAGCCTTGTGATGCTGGCTATTCCCGGCCCAACCAAGGCTTGGTGAGTTTAATGTGGTTATCTATAGTTTTCGAGTTTCCAGCGATTGAATGGTAAAACCCTCGACTCGAAAGACTCTACATGAAGTAGATGAAACGGAAGTTAAAAAAAACTCGAGTTTGGAATTTCCGACTCAAACCAGGCTGGAAAAGTTAAGGTTTCGTGATATTCATCAGCTATACCTTAGCGTTTTTCAGGAATTTGAAAGAGTATCCCATAGAAGTCTAGAATCAGCTAAAAAGACATCGGAAATAAAATACAACAACCTATACTAATATTCAATATGTGTATACTAAAAACCTTTTTAATCGATAGCATCACAAAGAAACAAACTGGAATTTAGTTTTTTGCATCAATTCTTAGATTTTTTTGAGAACCTTTTAAAAAAAATTCAACCCTTTACCTAGAGCTAAAAAATAAACAAAAGAACTTGACGTAATACCAATTTTATTACATCATTTTGTATCCTTTTTGTGTTGGTTTCAATAGATATTTAATCCTTTGAGCCCTAGACCTTATTTCCAAAGGTCATGGTCACATGGCTATTATTCAGGAGAACAAAAGGCCAGAGTAAAAAAGGTACCAATGTAGTAACTGTTATTGGAGACAAAGGAATGTATTTTCTAGCCTTTCCGGATTTAGGTGTTTAATATAATATCTCCTTCTCCTTCTCCTTCTCCTTCTCCTTCTCCTTCTCCTTCTCCTTCTCCTTCTCCTTCTCCTTCTCCTTCTCCTTCTCCTTCTCCTTCTCCTTCTCCTTCTCCTTCTCCTTCTCCTTCTCCTTCTCCTTCTCCTTCTCCTTCTCCTTCTCCTTCTCCTTCTCCTTCTCCTTCTCCTTCTCCTTCTCCTTCTCCTTCTCCTTCTCCTTCTCCTTCTCCTTCTCCTTCTCCTTCTCCTTCTCCTTCTCCTTCTCCTTCTCCTTTATTTATTTATTTATTTAGAAACTCTTTATTAGCAGAACATATATACAGACAAACAATGGTAAAAATTAAATATAAAATTGACAGTATTAATAATATAAACAAGAAAAAAATAAATAAAATATATACATATGTCCTAACTAAAGGGCGGACATATGTATATATGTCCTTCTCCTTCTCCTTCTCCTTCTCCTTCTCCTTCTCCTTCTCCTTCTCCTTCTCCTTCTCCTTCTCCTTCTCCTTCTCCTTCTCCTTCTCCTTCTCCTTCTCCTTCTCCCTTCTCCTTCTCCTTCTCCTTCCCTTCTCCTTCTCCTTCTCCTTCTCCTTCTCCTTCTCCTTCTCCTTCTCCTTCTCCTTCTCCTTCTCCTTCTCCTTCTCCTTCTCCTTCTCCTCCTTCTCCTTCTCCTTCTCCTTCTCCTTCTCCTTCTCCTTCTCCTCTCCTTCTCCTTCTCCTTCTCCTTTCTTCTTCTCCTTCTCCTTCTCCTCTCCTCCTTCTCCTTCTCCTTCTCCAATAGATCTGCTTCTCCAATAATAAAAGGTTATGTTAATTATTTTTTTAATGGTCTATAACATTTCAATGCATTTTACTTATGTTGCATGTACATGTACATCTATTATAATACTAATTCTAATTGATTTTAAAGTCACAACACGTTTTATGGATTTTCTTTACAATCTGCTGTCCTCTGATTTATCTAGACATTACAGCCTACACACTGGCATAAGTAGCTACAGTGTAAGCCGGTGCCACCGAATTCGGGTACAATCTACGGCAATGCCTCATTGTGTAGAGTAGGGTTAGGAAAAGTAAATATAGGGCCATGCCTCGGGCTATGAATTCATTTATAGAAACTTAACTTGGGTGCACCCTACATATTTTATGCTCATAGATAGGTTTATAAAGGCACACGTATTAGATAGGTAGTGTTAGGACGTAATGCCCAACCAATACCTTTATGTTGCTTATAAACAATTCACAAATTTTACTATAAAGGTATATGTATCGTGAGTAGTGACTTGTTGAGTACACACAGAATATATACTTATTTATATATACATCGTTATATTTATCCGTTTCAACATCTAAATAAACACCCCAGTAATTTATGTTTCCCGGTTAATATAAGTTTCATCGGGTTCATTCGTGTTTCATCGGCTCAGGTATTATTTCCACGAGCTGTCAACAGGCTTGTTTTGTGGCGGTGTCTAATGTTGATGTACAGAATACATCTTGTGCTGGATGTATAAATGTAAAATACGTAGAGAATCTATGTAGTGTACGTATGTACCTCACTACCCACACACATATAACTTCAGCTAGATAATATAAATGTAATACTCCCTAGTTCCAAGGGGGTAGCTTGATCGATAAGGCGGCGAGATTGTAACCTGGAGGTCGGTGGTTCAAGTCCCGGTTTCAGCTTAGATTTATTATTTGAGGAGTTGTGATATCACGAAAGTGATCAACACAAATAATATGATAACTTTTTAAACTTAATAATGAAGTTTATTATTTTTCCTAACTTACCTAATTAAAAGTTATTTAAGTTCCCAAGCCCATGATGGTCAAGGTTGGAAAATAAATGTTTTAGGTCAGAGCTGCAGCTCGACCCACCTTGAGAAGTACCCCCCCTTCCCCTACCGTTTCGGACTTAATTTTCCTCGTACGTCATCATTATAGAGCCATTTTACCTTGTGGGAACTTCCAAATTCGAACTTCCCATGAGAACCTTTTGAAATTTTCCATGATAAGACAGGTAGTTCGGTTAGGTTAGGCCCGAGCTGGGGGTTCTTGCTTCAGTGTATTCTCAACTCTCGTACCGTTCGGACCTCGATACTTTTAAAAGTGCTCTAGCTTTTGGTATCGGGCAAAATTTTCAATTTTTTTTCTATTTGCCGCACGTCGTCAATCTTTAAAGGTAAGTTCTCTCTTTTCATTAAGCAGCTCTTTGTAATTCATTGCGCTTGACGGGCCTTTGAACTTACTCTTACGGCCTCTGAGTGGCTTTCGCATGCGATTGCCTAAATGCTTCACCGGGGAGAGTCTCCATCTTCTGCCTTGTGCAGTTGACCGGTGGGCAGCTCAGTTTAATTCATTGCGCCTGACGGGCCTTTGAACTTTCTCTCACGGCCTCTGAGTGGCTTTCGCATGCGATTGCCTAAATGCTTCACCGGGGAGAGTCTCCATCTTCTGCCTTGTGCAGTTGACCGGTGGGCAGCTCAGTTTAATTCATTGCGCCTGACGGGCCTTTGAACTTTCTCGCACGGCCTCTGAGTGGCTTTCGCATGCGATTGCCTAAATGCTTCACCGGGGAGAGTCTCCATCTTCTGCCTTGTGCAGTTGACCGGTGGGCAGCTCAGTTTAATTCATTGCGCCTGACGGGCCTTTGAACTTTCTCTTACGGCCTCTGAGTGGCTTTCGCAAGCGACTGCCTAAATGCTTCACCGGGGAGAGTCTGCATCTTCTGCCTTGTGCAGTTGACCGGTGGCAGCTCAGTTTAATTCATTGCGCCTGACGGGCCTTTGAACTTTCTCTCACGGTCTCTGAGTGGCTTTCGCATGCGATTGCCTAAATGCTTCACCGGGGAGAGTCTCCATCTTCTGCCTTGTGCAGTTGACCGGTGGGCAGCTCAGTTTAATTCATTGCGCCTGACGGGCCTTTGAACTTTCTCTTACGGCCTCTGAGTGGCTTTCGCATGCGACTGCCTAAATGCTTCACCGGGGAGAGTCTCCATTTTCTGTTTTGTGCAGTTGACCGGTGAGCAGCTCAGTTTAATTCCTTGCGCCTGACGGGCCTTTGAACTTTCTTGTGGTCTCTGAGTGGCTTTCGCAAGCGATTGCCTAAATGCTTCACCGGGGAGAGTCTCCATCTTCTGCTTTGTGCAGTTGACCGGTGAGCAGCTCAGTTTAATTCATTGCGCCTGACGGGCCTTTGAACTTTCTCTTACGGCCTCTGAGTGGCTTTCGCAAGCGACTGCCTAAATGCTTCACCGGGGAGAGTCTGCATCTTCTGCCTTGTGCAGTTGACCGGTGGCAGCTCAGTTTAATTCATTGCGCCTGACGGGCCTTTGAACTTTCTCTCACGGTCTCTGAGTGGCTTTCGCATGCGATTGCCTAAATGCTTCACCGGGGAGAGTCTCCATCTTCTGCCTTGTGCAGTTGACCGGTGGGCAGCTCAGTTTAATTCATTGCGCCTGACGGGCCTTTGAACTTTCTCTTACGGCCTCTGAGTGGCTTTCGCATGCGACTGCCTAAATGCTTCACCGGGGAGAGTCTCCATTTTCTGTTTTGTGCAGTTGACCGGTGAGCAGCTCAGTTTAATTCCTTGCGCCTGACGGGCCTTTGAACTTTCTTGTGGTCTCTGAGTGGCTTTCGCAAGCGATTGCCTAAATGCTTCACCGGGGAGAGTCTCCATCTTCTGCTTTGTGCAGTTGACCGGTGAGCAGCTCAGTTTAATTCATTGCGCCTGACGGGCCTTTGAACTTTCTTGTGGTCTCTGAGTGGCTTTCGCATGCGATTGCCTAAATGCTTCACCGGGGAGAGTCTCCATCTTCTGCTTTGTGCAGTTGACCGGTGAGCAGCTCAGTTTAATTCCTTGCGCCTGACGGGCCTTTGAACTTTCTTGTGGTCTCTGAGTGGCTTTCGCATGCGATTGCCTAAATGCTTCACCGGGGAGAGTCTCCATTTTCTGCTTTGTGCAGTTGACCGGTGAGCAGCTCAGTTTAATTCATTGCGCCTGACGGGCCTTTGAACTTTCTTGTGGTCTCTGAGTGGCTTTCGCATGCGATTGCCTAAATGCTTCACCGGGGAGAGTCTCCATCTTCTGCCTTGTGCAGTTGACCGGTAAGCAGTCAGTTTAATTCATTGCGCCTGACGGGCCTTTGAACTTTCTTGTGGTCTCTGAGTGGCTTTCGCATGCGATTGCCTAAATGCTTCACCGGGGAGAGTCTCCATCTTCTGCTGTGTGCAGTTGACCGGTAAGCAGCTCAGTCTAATTCATTGCGCCTGACGGGCCTTTGAACTTTCTCTCACGGTCTCTGAGTGGCTTTCGCAAGCGATTGCCTAAATGCTTCACCGGGGAGAGTCTCCATCTTCTGCTTTGTGCAGTTAACCGGTGAGCAGCTCAGTTTAATTCATTGCGCCTGACGGGCCTTTGAACTTTCTTGTGGTCTTTGAGTGGCTTTCGCATGCGATTGCCTAAATGCTTCACCGGGGAGAGCCTCCATCTTCTGCTTTGTGCAGTTAACCGGTGAGCAGCTCAGTTTAATTCATTGCGCCTGACGGGCCTTTGAACTTTCTTGCGGTCTCTATGTGGCTTTCGCATGCGATTGATCTCTTTTGATCTTTGACCTAGTAACAACAATTTATTGTGCAATCTATTTTGTCTTTATATGGTGAAAGTTAATCAATTCACGGCCCGTTTCCGAGCCGTGTCCATATATTTTCAAGTGACATTTTGATAAGTTCCAGTCTGTCTTCGCGCCGCGTGTTATATTCCAGCGCTACAGAATTCAGGATAAGTTCTTTTCCTGATTTTTCATTTTGGGCTCATGAGTTTTGAGTTCCTTGTGCCTCAGTACCAGTCGAGCCATTGCTCAAGATTTGAGCCGTGGAGTTGACCTTGTCCTCCCTCTTGGCGGGTGCGTCTCTCAGACCCTCGGCCTGTCTCCTGGTACCTATGCTTTTGGTACCAGTCGAGCCATTGCTCAAGATTTGAGCCGTGGAGTGAACCTTGTCCTCCCTCTTGGCGGGTGCGTTTCTCAGACCCTCGGCCTGTCTCCTGGTACCTATGCTTTTGGTACCAGTCGAGCCGTTGCTCAAGATTTGAGCCGTGGAGTTGACCTTGTCCTCCCTCTTGGCGGGTGCGTTTCTCAGACCCTCGGCCTGTCTCCTGGTACCTATGCTTTTGGTACCAGTCGAGCCGTTGCTCAAGATTTGAGCCGTGGAGTTGACCTTGTCCTCCCTCTTGGCGGGTGCGTCTCTCAGACCCTCAGCCTGTCTCCTGGTACCTATGCTTTTGGTACCAGTCGAGCCATTGCTCAAGATTTGAGCCGTGGAGTTGACCTTGTCCTCCCTCTTGGCGGGTGCGTCTCTCAGACCCCTTGCCTGTCTCCTTGTACCTATGCCATCGGTAGAAGTTGCGCAGTTGCTCAAAATTTTGAACCGAGTGCTGGACTTCGTACCTCCTTGGCTTGGGTGCTTCCTTAGACCCCTTGCCTGTCTCCTGGTACTTAGGCCATTGGTAACAGTCGAGCCGTTGCTCAAAATTTTGAGCCCTGGGCTGGACTCGGTCCTTACTTGGTTTGGGTGCGTCTCCTTAGACCCCTTACCCGTCTCTTGGTGGTTAGACCCCTGGTATCATTCGAGCCGTTGCTAAAATATTTGATCTGTGGGCTGGACTCTTTCCCTCCTTGGCTTAGGTGTGTCTCTCTAGACCCCTCGGCTGTCTCCTGGTACCTATATCTTTGGAACCAGTCGAGCCGTTGCTCAGGATTTGAGCCGTGAAGTGGTTCTTCGTCTGCTTTTCGCTTGGGCGCGTCTCCCTGATGCCCTGATATTGCATCGTTGCTCAATAATTTAAGCCGTTCAAGAGTCAAAATACAGCCAATACTCACTGTTTGCCTAGTATTCTTGTCAGATGTCTACGACAACATCTTTATAATAATTCTCCTAAGTGGAAGTTATCCACCAGGCGAGGTTAATGCTCAAAGCATTTTCTACCACCTAACCCTCGGAGTCTTATCATTATGTGGTCACAAACTCAAATTAATGAGGAAAAAATTCATGCACTGGGCGGGATTCGAACCAACGGATCCATACGCCACCTGGATTACCAGACTAGCGCGTTATCCACTTGACTACCAAAGCTCGATAGTCTTTGGGAGCTCTCTGTGACCTTCCATCTGACAATGACGTCCTGTCTCGACTGAAGGATGTGTCAAAAAAAAAAAAAAAAAAAAGTTTCTACCTGATGGCTGGTGAGATTGGACGCTGATCAACTCGATCGACTTAGGCTTTGAAGTGGATGCAACAGTCCTTAACAAGCTTCGATTCGCCCTCCCCACGCTAGATATAGCTCGGGCTTTTGATTCAAGTGCGTCAGTCTTGAAGGAATACCACTATAGAGATATGGAAAAGCAGATCCATGGATCATCGCAGTCATACGATATCATGGCTCAGGCTGTAGCTCCTCTAAAATCGGAGCTCATTTCTCGTGAAGCAGCGGACAGAATCCTGGTTGGAAATGTTTCCATACCAGTCTCCAGATAATCGTCCCTGTCAACAAAGTCTCCGGAAGATTCTGGGACACAAAAAAAAAAAAAAAACTCTTGACAATCGCTTCCAAGTACAAAAGGACTTCCAAGCCATGAATTTTCTCTTCATGAGGCTCCAGCCGACTCATGTTCAACTGATCGTCCAGAACGATGAGTCGTCGGCGTCTGACCCTTCGGAAGCCTAGGATTCTGAGGGTGACTATTCTCTTCCGGAAGCCCCTCCCCTGTAGGGCGAGCACGAGGAAGTTATAGCGACTCCAGACCTTCCGTTCGATGTCACCCCCTGCGTAAAAGAACGTGAGCCGGATGTTCCTCTTCCATCTCCTGAAGCCGAAATAAATGGCCGCAAATATCAGAATCTCAATTCTACAAGTTGGAACAGCATTAGATACATGGTATCTTCGCTCGTCTGCAGCCGAATTCGGAACTGAAGGCCCAGCCAAGTGCATGAGCGGATCTCCTAGCTAATATGAACGGAGCTTTTGGGATATTATCCCACTGCCTAATTCTCCAACGCCCTGCACTGGCAGACGTCACGAACAAGATCGTTGCTGTACATCCTTCTGTGAAGTCGTCAAAGAACGATCTGATAAAAGAACTGCCCTCGGAAGATTCTGCTTCCGAGGGTCTTCTTCAGTACGTTAGCGGAAAGAGATCCCAAACGATTGCCAGTCGGAGAAGCGATTGCCTCCTTCGGAAGACTAATTTTTTGAGCCCAAGGCCTTACTTGAAGCTGTGAAATCACACTCTTCTTCTTCTCATCCTCGCCCACGACCTCAGAGAAGCCGCACTACGAGGATACTTATCCCCCCTTCGTTCGTGGGTTTATAACCTTTTAGATAAAAAAAAAAAAAAAAAAAAAATCAAAGATGCAGTTCACTGGATATTCCAGACCTGCCCATATCTTCAAGGGTCAAAGTCTAGGCAGTTTCTAAAGCAGTGATTGCCAATTGGAGCACGACAGCTCTGAAGGAGGCAGGAATCATTGCTTCCTCCGGGAGCCTACGTTCTTCTGTCAACTTTGACTTGTCAAGGACAAATATCCCCCTTGGGCAAATTGGCGATCCACGTCAACTTTTATGAGGCATTACTGTCGCAAAATCGAGTTTCAAAAGACTCCTCTGGGGACTGAGGACCCCCTCTAAGCTTTAATCCGACCCTGTAATTTATACAGGCGGTGGGTAACTTCTTGTTCCTTGTGAGCAATGTCAATAATGTTATTCATTATCTTCCATGTGCATCAAATATTGTGCAAGTTCATGTAACTATGTATACATTTGATATTATTGGTCTGGTCTCCTATCCCACGGTACATACATTCCTACTTGTAATTTGTACCCTCTCGCTGTAGAATGTTATTCTTAATAATGCTAAATATTCATTTTACTCTCGTAAATGAAATTTACAATATTTTCTATAGCCTCTGTTTTGCACCAATACCTCCGCAACTTGTCTGTTTTATTTTCCGTTGTGTTCTGGAACCTGATTTAAAAAATCTCTTCCGACTATATCACAGTGTATTCCCGGCCACGAGCTGGCAGATAACAAACACATCTCAAGGTGGGTCGAGCTGCAGCTCTGACCTAAAATAATACAGTTTTCTCCCCGAAGGGACCCGAAAACTGATATTTTGGGTCAAGCAAAGCTCGACCCACCCACTTAAATGCTTGCCAGCTCCGCATTTTAATTCACTGAAGCAAGAACCCCCAGCTCGGGCCTAACCTAACCGAACTACCTGTCTTATCATGGAAAATTTCAAAAGGTTCTCATGGGAAGTTCGAATTTGGAAGTTCCCACAAGGTAAAATGGCTCTATAATGATGACGTACGAGGAAAATTAAGTCCGAAACGGTAGGGGAAGGGGGGGTACTTCTCAAGGTGGGTCGAGCTTTGCTTGACCCAAAATATCAGTTTTCGGGTCCCTTCGGGGAGAAAACTGTATTATTTGCTCAACCAAGAAACTCAGAATCATGATCCTGTTTTAAATTCGAAACCATTTTGTTATTATTGGTGGTTTTGTCACATCCACTAACATCCTCAATATTGGATGTACACTTATACAGTCGAACCTGGATATAGGAGAAACCTGGATATAGGAGTAACCTGGATATAGGAGAACAAATTCGGAGTCATGCAAATTTACCCTTTTATAATGGAAAATAACCTGTTTATAAGAGAAACCTGGATATAGGAGAAAATATTCGGAGTCAAATTTGCCCTTTTATAATGGAAAATAACCTCTTTATTATAAGAGAAAGCTGGAAATAGCAGAAAAAATTATATCAAATTTACCGTTTTATAACGAAAAATAACCTCTTTATAAGAGAAATCTGGATAAAAGAGAAAAAATGTCCGATCCCTTGAGTTCTCTCATATCCAGGTTCAACTGTATGTCTTCTACTCAATTCTCCACTGCTGTTAATTTAATTTAATTAGAAACCACGTTCATTTTATTCTATCAAAACTAAGGATAACATAACGCATGACTGGTGGAAGTGGTTGATACAGATACTACTTGGATATTTCTTTCTACTACTTTCCTGGGATGCTGTTTCGGTAACAGTTTGTTATCTAGAGGCATGGCATCCCCTATTATGTGTCTTCTTTATTGTTATGGCCTCATGGTATGGGTTGTTATGGCCTCATGGTATGGGTCGTTCTTGCCTCATCCTGGTGATTCGGAGGAAGTGGGTTCATAATACTCCATTATTATTAGTGTGATAGTCCGCCCAAAACCTTTGACTATAGAATATACATAATCTTCCTACCTAATATATGTACAATATTTATGTAATTACCTATCTAACTAAAATCTACTAAAAAGTGCACTGGTAGTCAAGTGGTTAACGGGCTAGTTTGGTAATTCAGGTAGCGTAGGGATCCGTTGGTTCGAATCGCACACAGTTCATGAATTTTTCCTCAATAATTTGAGTTTGTGTCCACATAATATTCAGACTCTGAGGGTTAGATGGTAGAAAATGCTTTGAGCATTAACCTTTCCTTGTGGTTACCTTCCACTAAAGAATGTTATTATTATACATAGAGTGTCTGTAATTCGGTAGAGGGTCTTTAATACAGTAGAGGGTCTGTAATACAGTAGAGGGTCTGTAATACAGTAGAGGGTCTTTAAACTAGTGACTTATCTTACTATTTATTCCCAAGTGTACCAAAGTTATTCGATGCTAATTCATGGATTTAATTTTTCATTTGATAAAAAAAGAATGTAGCACTTGTTCTATGTGATTTTTCATATCTTTCCTTTTTCATCAGGCTTGTCGCATTTTTACAGCATAAAAAGTGATTTAAAGGTGAATGTTTGTGAAAAAAATCAAACTCGCTTCTCTAAATCTTTGCTCAATTTGGGGCTCGAACCACCGACCTCCGAGTGACGAGTCCACCGCCTTATCGATCAAGCTACTGTGGGGTTGGTACAGCATAAATACATCATGCGGCTGACAATTTCGTGACGAGGGTATTTCGGGAGCTTTTCGAATTCAAGATTCCCAGAGTTCTGAAGGTTTTCAGTCCTTGACATTAGGGTCCCTGGACCCAGCCAGATCCTGAGGGTAATCTTTGTGGTGGACCCTTTACAGGAAGAATAGTGTGTGTGTGTGTGTGTGTGTGTGTGTGTGTGTGTGTGAAAGAGAGAGAGAGAGAGAGAGAGAGAGAGAAGGAAAAAGACAGAGAGAGAAAAAAAGAAATGGCCCCAAATGTGGTACTTGTCATATCGTTTAATTTATTTAAATTGGTTTTTTTTTAAACTTGAAAGTGACTGCAAGCCGCCACGTTTTTTTTCTTTTCTTCTTTTACTTCTCATCTTCTTCTGCTTCTTAGTTTTTTCTATTCTCCATATCTCCATCAACATTTCCTTTTACTTTCATGTATAATACCGTCAGCCTCCGTGGCGTAACGGTTCTGACTACTGTCTGTAGTCCAGAGGTCCTGAGTTCGATTCCCGGTTCGAGCAGACTTTTCACACAGAAAATTCTGTTCTCACGGAACACGTGAGGCTCGCATTTCCGGCACTACCCATTTCTGGGTGTGAGGTTCATGTGGGTAGATGGTACGATTCCCAGCGAATAGAGGGTAAAACTCCCGTCCTGGCTATCTCAAATCAGGACTTTAAAACTAAGGGCAAAATTAATGGACAAATTCTATAACTCAAGTCATTGCTTAAGCGTTGGTTTTCCCTATCTTACACAGTAAGCAATCGCCACAGAGGTATTACAAAAACGTCTATTAATTCCGCCCTAAATAGAATCAATGGACATGAAAGTCCATAAACTATTCTCACCACCGTCATACACATAGGTATCTGTCCCTATCTCACGGACACGGAATATTCAATTTATAGTTGTACCAATCGCCTGATGGTTTCTTCACACACCATAGTCAGATGCTGTTGTTTATAATGTAGCTAGTCATACTTGTGTACCTGTACCTAATAATGCATCTGTAAGTATTATGTGTATATATTTTGTTTCAACATACATTTTACAAAAATGGATGTTTCTTATGTTAGAACCTGAGGGAGCCAATGTATTTCGGGACCCTTGATCAGACAAGTAGATTTCGTAGGCACATAAATAATTAAATAGGCATTTTAAATATATTTGATACATGGTAGCAGCGATAAACAGGACTGGCATTAACTGATTAATAAGAAAAGTCCTGAATGTGTAGATGTTCGAACTAACTGTATCATGGCGTGAATTTACATGCCGAGTAACTTATATTTATTATTATTATTAAATTCTTTACTAGCTAAAAAACGTATTCTGTACAGTTCAAGTAATGATTACAAAAAAATGGACAAAAATGTAAACAATAAAAAGGAAACAACTAGCTAACTATATATAAGTTAAAACAAATAGTTAACTAAATATAAGTTAAAACATGTAGTTAACTAATTATAAGTTAAGTTAAAATAGCTGAACTTGAAATAGCTCAACGTAATATAAGTTAAGTTAAAAAAGTTAAAGTATGATTTCTCTGTGGTGAAGCACAAGGCCTCTTCACAATTTCTGTGGGTACCGCAGCATTACTAAGAGCCTCCTTCACTTTTCCAAATTATTTTACATTATTCTTTATAGGTACTCTGGTAATGCCGAAACTGCTCATTATTCATAATAATAATGATCTTTATTTCTTTATCTTTTGCATATACATTTTTGTGTTCCTACGAAGTACTGATGCATGAAGTAAACATCATACAAATAACTACTCATTTTTCCTCACGTGGTAATTTTTTGCGCCGCTGTGAATCGAACCCAGGTCACCCTGCGTGCAAGCATTGTGCGCTAACCCACTCGACCACGGTGACATAGATTTCCAAGTCCATCCCTGCATGTCCCGTATGCTCCCTGCTTTAATGTCGCCTCCCGTTTCATTTTGATACAAGGAGGGTCCAATCTTCCCTCTCCTTTCAGTTATTATTATTATTGGGAATATTATTATTATTATTATTTACTATTGGGAATCTTATTATTATTATAGGAATAATACCATCTCCATGTCGTTAGGATGAGGTATTATAATGATTGTTATGGGGCATGTTGCTCAAGATATTATTATTGTTATTGAGAGTTCTTATTACTACTCTATTATTAATATTAATATTGTTAGAATTTCTCATAGGATATTATTACTATCTATCAATTCCAGGAATTATTTATAGCCCTGAGAAACTCAACTCCTTCTTCTTATTATGGAGGAGACTGGAACGTGGACTGGAATTTGGAGATGGTTGACTAGATGACTAGAGGGAATGTTACATATGGGGTTATGACTTTTTAGCTCCATGGTCTCTCTTTCTCTCTCTCTCTCGTTTTTTATTTCTGTCCCGGTAGCTCAGTGGTAAAGGCGGCACTGTGTGAATCCAGAGATTCCAGAGGTCGCGGGTTCAAAACCTAGCCGGGACATGACAAGTTATCCTCCCATTTGGGATTTTTACCACATAATAATATGTCTTGCTGGGCTTACTGCTGGAATAATGGGACTTTAATAGTCCTAATCGGGCAGTATAAATAAGGCGATATTATTATTATTTATTTCTCTTCCTCAGAACTCTCAGTAGCTTGATGGATAAAGCGGCAGACTTGTTTCTTGGAGGTCGATGGTTCGAGTCCCAAGTTTGGTAATATTAGCAGTGTGAGTTTGAGTAGTTAGAGAGAGAGGGAGAGAGAGTGTGAGTGTGAAAGAGAGTGTGTGTGAGAGAGAGAAAGAGAGAGTGAGAAAGAGAGAGAGAGAGAGAAAGAGAGAGAGACGACCGCGACATAGTAATAAGAGTAATAAGCAACTGCTGGAACAATAGTTTCTTCAGTCTTAATAGCCAGTATAAATAAGTGGTTGATTATGTATTTTATACATAATCCGGGGTTAAGTGGCAGAGAATGCCTAAGGCATTAACTTCGCCCCGGATTACAAAACAATTGTAATAAAAATTAATAATATTTCTTTTTGTACATATTTCTAAGTTTTTTTTTTAAATTTATTGTTATATTTTTTGTTGTTGTTGATGGTTGTTTTGTAAAAAAATAAATAAATATACGACACGATGACGCTGGGTCTCTAGAACCGGCTCCAAGGGAACACATTGCTTTCAAATGAACCTTGGCATGATTTTGGCACACCACAGTTTGCTCGGGTGGCTCATAAAAAGACACGATCTAAAAATAACACTTCAAAACATCTCGTAAAACATTCGAAAATGAGATGATTAAAATAAGTGATACTGCCACATAGGTAGTACGTATATGGGATTCTCTTTGGCGTTTACACATGAAATCATAATCTTGAGTGGTATTTATTTTATACCACGATCAATGTGTATTATTGTAAATTTAATAATTTTGAGCGAGCGTCGATAGTATACATTGAATACGAAAGTTCTCGTAAGATCACTGTAGTTAAACAACATCCTGCGCGGTCAGGACTTGGTACACCTCTCAAATTCGAACCCTCATGATGCTGTTTACGGCCCAACCCAGGCTGGTTGAGTTAAATGTAGGCAGATGGTTATAGCGAATGGAGGGTCAAAGTGTGAAACCACCGTCTCGGATGACAATAGATTTAAAATGACGTTAAGCCAAAAAATCAAATATTTAAATTATCATCTTTTTGTTAGAACATTGATATTTTTGATGCAATGCTTGGAATTTGAAAGAACCACCAGTGGGTTGTAAGCATCAAAAGATACTGTGGGTCCCGTCATATGACACTCTCCCCCTATAGAATTCCTGGTTCTCAATTTGTCTGAGTGGGCTGAAAACATTGTAGGTCCCGTGATAAGACACTCTCCCTTATAGTGTGGGCTGAAGTCATCCAGGCAATATGCTACGACGCCATTACCATTTCATATTGGTATTTAGAATGTTTATACTAATCTTAAAATTATCTTGAATCGATCTTTCAAACATTAACATATAAGCTCTTTAAATATTTTTTTTCAACATCGACAGTTGACATATACATATACCTATGTATTGTATCTATCTAATATGTGTGTCTGTGTGTATCCGTATTATTCTGTTTTTTTTTTTTTTTTTGGGCTTTCTTTAAAGTGGCAGGGTTCTCACATTTGAAGAGGTAGGCAAAATGGTAATTATAATTACGTAGAAATATATTTTTTCTGTATGAAAATTCTTCCCTTTTGAATCAAATGAGAACAAATTAGGGTGGAATTGGGTCAAAAAAATCAACGGGCCTTTGAGATATGTATGATAAACCCCTCTGATTAAAAGAAATACATAACGTGTAGTTGTACCCACTTCCTTTGATTACCTGATTCGCCATCGCATTGGAAGATCATGTAAAATGTTCATGAGAATATAAAATATTAAAATATTCAGCTGTGAGCTGTGGGAGTCGAACCAATATAATACAGACTGGAACAAGCAATACTTTAAAGAGAACACACCTTTAAATATACTCAATTATACATGGAAAATAACCGCATATTTTGTTCAATGTAATCCATATATTTATGTAAACTTATGTACATAGACATACACACTATACAGTACTTAAATTCAATTAGATTTAATAATAAAACATTATGCATACAAATTATGTTAATATTGAAAATCATTCTTGATAATTTCTCGAGAACCAATATTCTGAAGTACACTGAAGTACGGCTGTGTAGAGACTGTAGAGTCTGTGCTGATCTGATCATAGTGAGAGTTCCTTTTTGACCGTTATTTAAAATTTCAAAGGAGCCTGCAGCGGTGATCCTGAAAAAAAAAGAAACAAGATTATATTTAAATATGAACAATTGTACGT
The DNA here is from genome assembly GCA_024516035.1 of Bactericera cockerelli. NCBI lineage: Eukaryota > Metazoa > Arthropoda > Insecta > Hemiptera > Triozidae > Bactericera > Bactericera cockerelli. The sequence goes on along the minus strand of CM044961.1, from coordinate 8,871,932 downwards.
AGCTTAAAATCAAACAGAACATCGGAAGAGAAGGGACAAGATCTACATCTTGGAGAAAAAGTTCATTGTCAACAAGCCTTTCTCACAAAGGCTGTTGAAAACTGGTATTGGCAATCATAATTTATCACAAGCCATCCAAGTTGAAAAACAAACAGATGAATTCGAGTCTAACTGAGAAGTTATCTTAAATAATGGCATTCGTTTGATCGCCAAGGTGAAAATGGGATCATTTATATTCACACAACGAGGTGTGAAATCAGATCCCAGACATTTTCCATTGTGAAATCTCAATTGTATTTCATATAAATAATACAGAAGCAAAAAGATTTGAAGGAAGAAAAAATAAACAAACCCATTGTCGTTGAATAGAGCAATTTCCAGCGGGGCTATGACAGTTTCAATGTCTTCAGTGTTGTCATTACGGATATTACCAAAGGGAAGAGCTCAGATATTATTTCCCAACCCCTTTCATGGAATGGTGGATGTATTCAAGTGGATGTTTGGAACAAAAATGGAAAACGAGCGTGTAGAATGAGATGCCTCGATATAAATTCAGATTTTGTACATAAATATTATATAGATTATATACACGATAGAGTAACTGTTAATATGCTTGTACATAATCATATATGAACGATATTGATCCGTTACAAAATTCGAAGGTTTTGTGATTTACTGAATTTAAATAAGAAATCCTAAATGTTATGTCTTCTTGTGACGTGAACTGGAATTAGCAATGTTTAATCTTTGCATGGATGTTATGAGAATGTTTTGTGAATATTGAAGAATATTATTTTTTTTGAATGAAAGTATTTCTTAACCGGTGAAGGAAGACAGTTAGAACTTAGTTGATGGGTAGTTATTTTAAGCCATGAAAGGTTTTTTTTTTTTTTTTTTTACAAAAGCAATGCCTTTGACAGCAGCTAAAATTAGTAAAGTGTGATTGTCTGAAAGCTGAGCTAGTAGAACTAAGTATCTCCCATGGACATTATAGTAAAATAATGAGAAAAAAAATATAAAAAAATAATGTGGAAAGTATACGAGCAGATTCTAGTGTTCTGTCTAATACGCTTCTTAGAAATGAGTTGGTAAGTTTGTTGATCAAATAAAATATTTCTTAAGAATTGACCAAGGAGATTTAAGTTGGATAATTTTTTACTGGCTGAAGTGCCAAGGGTAAAATATAATGGCTGAGAAATTTTCCAACATTCTGCAGTAATGATTCTTGTATCACACAACTTGCTGTTTCCAATTTTTTATAAAAAATTAATGCCGCTGGTTTTTTTCTTTTTTTTTTACTGGGTTTAGCGACACTTTCAATCGCAGTAGGAATAGTCGGGAGGGTTCAAATTTCAATGGTCACCCTCGCCTCGCTAAATGTTGCTTAACATTAATAAAAGGACTTGTAGTTGTGCACGTATTTACCTGCCATTGACGCTGACTGCTGCAGGCTTAATAGGACATTGATATATCTGTGTATCTTGTGTTGCCTTGATTTAACATTATTGACAAGAATAATATTGCACATTAGGTACCCAAAGATTATTAAAATATGTTCGATTTATTCTTGGTAATATTATTGTCAATATTACCAAGAATAAATCATTTGGCCATACATCTGATACATCATATTTTTTCTGGTAAATCCGCCACTAGTCGCTATCTCTACGAATATCATTTTTCACACAAAGTATGTGTGAATCCCTCACATCGAAGAATTGAGCAGAATCTTTTATACTCTATTGGGGATCAAACCCAGGTCACCTTGGGTGTAAGCCTAGTCAACTAGATCAGCCACGATGACTACCATTGACAGTTTTATTGAGACCTAAAAGAACCAGTTACCAGAAATTATCTACTAATTCCACTTGAAATCAGTCAGTCTAAAACTTTCCATCTCGATCCAATATTTCAAATTCTCTCCCTCAAATTTTAACCAAGTTTAAATAGCTTTGTTGTTTTAATCTACATCTTTCGTCTACGAAACCTTGATCAAAATGAACTATTTCCAAATGCCAATGAGAAGCAATGCTCAAGTAGGTCTGAACGGACTCATCAACTATGTGATTGAATATTTTGGGGGTCTTCAACAAAGGTTCCCATCGCAGATGTGCACAACATGCTGAAAACCCTCGCGGCACGTCGCAACATAGAGTTGCCCACTTTGGAGAACTTCGAGCTAATGCTGACGAAAATGGACTCGAGATACAGAATCTCCAAAGGGGCATCTACTGACGAGGGCAGCTTCGTCCAACTCAAAGAACCCCCCCGGCCAAGGACCTGTAATTGTGGGAAGTGCATCACTGCAGAAACCGAGAGTAGACCTTCACAGGGTGACATATCCCAATCAAGCAAGAGCGCTCAAGGATTCAGTTCTTTTGTCGAAGGCTACGAGTCTTCAGGGACTTCATTGGCTCATTCTCTCAACACCAAACATATTAGGCGCTGCATCAAACGTTCCTTCCGTCCGAAGCCCTACGATGCGACGGTGTGCAAGCGCTGCTCCTCTCATCGGATCCATCAACCGTCGGAATTGATGGTCGATCAGTCAGACTCTGGCGAGGGGTCTATTATTAGGAATGTGGAGAACGTGCCTGAAAGATACATGGCCTTTGGAACACCGGAGGTAGAGTAGGAGAGCAGTTGCTGATGTGAGAAAGTGGATTAAATTAGTAGGTTCTTTTTTATGTCCAAAATTTATGTTTGTACTAATTTAACATAAGGGCGAAATTAATGGACGTTTTTGAAGTAATCTAAGTTGACACTATCACTCAGGCTATGTTGCTCTGTGATTGGTTAAATTCCCGCTAGAGGGCGTGTTAAGGGATAGTGTCCACTTAGATTAATCTAATCCTGTTTCATAATTCCGCCCTTAGGCCATATGCATGATGCTGTACAGAAAGATATGGGTGCACCTCATGCATGGTTGAAATAATATATTCAAACCCTTCTACTTTTATACATTTCCACACAAAAGGGACAAAGGGAATGAAAGGCTTCCAAAAACGAAAGGTCTCATGTACTATTGATTTTCTTACACAACTACAAGAAGTGTCCGCCTTTGCCGCTAGATGTCGCTCTGGGTTTGCTCGGGATTTTTTTCTCCAACATTATTGCAAGTCTCGGGATTTTGAGGATAGCCTCTGGGAATCTTGCTTACATCATTTCGTTTATGCGCAGAGTTTCATCAGCTCTGAGCTTTCCAAGTTTTCATTTTGATCGTTCCATTTTATAGCTTTTACTGCTCCCAATATTTTATTTCAATATCGGGCGAGTTTTTTTTTTTTTTTGTATGAAACTTCTTTTTATCTAGGTTTTTATTGTATCCTAACCTGCCCTATTTTTTGGGTTTGACATTTGAATACGAACCTTTGTGGTTAGTGATTAGGAGGTTGCTTCACGACTCAGCTCAAAGCTGGGTGAGGTTAGGTCGGGCATTAAAAGAACGCTTACCAAAAGAATTTAAAAATATAAAAATCAAACGTTGAAGTTTAACACCGTCAAGTCAAGAGAGAGAGTGAGAGAGAAAGAGAGAGATATAGAGAGAGAGAGAGAGAAAGAGAGGAAAAGAAAGAAAAAAAGGAGAGAGCGCGAAATATAGAGAAAGAAACAGAGAGAGAGAGAGGAAAGAAAGAAAAAGAGAAGAGAGAGAGCGAAAAATAGAGAAAGAAAGAGAGAAAGAGAGAGAAAGAGAGTTTGATGACGAAGACAGTGAGAAGAGGAAACAAAGTTTGATAAAAAGAGTGAGAGGATGAAAGGTACGAGTAGACCCGATTGGTAAAACAGGAATGAGGATGAGGATGTGCACTGGTAGTCAAGTGTTTAGGCGCTAGTCTGGTAATCCAGGTAGCGTAGGATCCGTTGGTTCGAATCGCACCCAGTGCAACGATTTTTTCCTCATTAATTTGAGTTAGTGGCCACATAATAATAAAACTTTGAGGGTTAGGTGGTAGAAAATGCTTTGAGCATTAACCTCGCCTGGTGGTAACCTTCACTAAAGAGTATTATTATTATGGGTGTGAGTGAGTGCAATATTGAGATAGACAGAGAGAGATAGAGAGGGAGAGAGAAAGAGAGAGGGGATGCAGATTGGAGGAAGAAAGAGATAGCGAACACATCGTATAAATAAAGAAAAGTGCCATCGGGGCTCATAAAGGAAAAATTTATCGACTCTTCCGAGTATTGGAAGTAACGATAGCACACCAGAGAGAGAGAGAGAGAGAGAGAGAGAAGAGAGAGGAGAGAGAGGAGAGGAGAGAGGAATTGAATTTTTGAAGAGAGAGAGAGAGAGAGGGAGAGGAGAGAGCAAAGAGATAGAGGAGAGAAAGAAAATGCAGATAGAGAAGAGAAGAGAGGAGAGAGTGGATAGAGAGAGTGAGAGATAGAGAGAGAGAGAATGAGAGAGAGAGAGAGAAGAGAGAGAGAGAGAGAGAGAGATGAGAGAGAGAAGAGAAGAGAGGAAGAGATAGAGAGAGAAGAGAGAAAAGGAGATGAGAGTGAGAAGGATAATAGAAAATCGCTGATAGCAACTGTGGAGAATTGGAGAGATAAAGAGAGAGAGAGAGGGAGAAGAAAAGATGGCGTGAAAATCTATCTGGGTGATTGTCGATGGTATGAAGGTGATAGTAATGTATGGAGGAGGGAGGAGAGAAAGAGAGAGGAGAGAGAGGGAGAGAGAAGAGAGAGAAGAGAAAAGGAATGAGAGTGAGGAAGAATAATAGAAAATTGCTGATAGCAACTGTGGAGAATTGGAGAGATAAAGAGAGAGAGGGAGAAGAAAAGATGGCGTGAAAATCTTCTGGGTGATGAAGGGTGATAGAATAATTTTGGAGGAGGGAGAGAGAGAGAGAAAGAGAGAGAGAGAAACAGACAGAGGTGCATATTGGAAATGGGAATTCCCAAGAGAAGGAAAGAGGGTAGGGGAGGGAAGAATGAGGACGCAGAGGAAAATGGTGCGGTATATCTTGAGAGGGAGAAGGATTAAAAGGGACAGAGAGACTCAAGAGGGAGGGAGTGAGAAAAGGGGAAGTTAACTCGTTTCCCACCGAGTGCAACATTTTGTTTCAACACGTATTGAATTTTGAATGCGATGTGTTGCAAAGCGTTGCGGCGACGCAATTTCTCGATTTCTGATGGCTTTCGATTTCATTTGTATCCTAAACGAAGAGCGGAGAGTGAAACGCTGCGAGACAAATAGCTCAGTGGTTAAGCACTCGCTTGCCACGCGGAAGGTCCCGGGTTCGAACCCCCGCGCCGCAAAAATTTGTATTCAAAATTTGGTTACAGTTGTTTGTAAGGGATACCCTTGGGTGCGCTCGTTTTGACCCAACACCTAAATGGGAAGTATTGTGTCACTTCTCGCCCATCAGAGGTGAGGCACACTACGGGATGAGCAGGCTACAAAACAGGCCACTAGCGTCTACAGTAGCTCCTGTTTCATGGCTACGAAATAAAAAAGGCTGTGAAACACTAATCTTTTTTTAAAAAAATGTTGCGATCAGTATAGGAAGGCTTGGAGGTGGAGGAGAAGTTATTATCATGATGGGAGTGAGAGGTGAAAGAAGGTAGGAGGACAGGAAAGATACAGGGAAAGGGGAAAGGAAGGGAGAAATAAGAGGGGGAACAAAGGGAGTAAAAGAGAAGGTAAGAAAGGAAGATTCAAAAGAGGGAGGGAAGGAATTAAGAAAAAGAGATTTGGAGGAAAGGAGAAGAAAGAGAAGGGAAGGGTGAGAGAGGGCGAGAGGGGAAGAAAGAGAAGGAGAGGAGTAAGCAAGGTAGATAAAGAACCGGGGAAGCAAAGGGAGAGGGGGAGGACAGGAGATAAAAAAGAGATGGGAAGGAAGGGTGAAAGGGAGAGGGGTAAGAAAAGGAGAAGAATGAGAGGGGGAGGAAGAAAGATGGGGTGGAGGGGAGGAAGGACATAAATTCGAAAGCACACAATCTTGCAGCGTTAGCAATCTACTGTGAGGGAATGTTTATGTACATTGTGAACATTGCGACGGAGCGATAGGAAGAGAGAGAGAAAAGAGGGGAAGAGGAGATAGAGAGGAGAGTAAGAGAAAGAGAAATAGAATAGGAAAAATGTGGCGAATAAAAGAGATAAAAAAAATGAGGAAATGCGCTTGGAGCAGAATTCGGAGAAAGAGATAAAAAATACAAAACAAAGTAAAGGAATATTTGAGCTCCAAAAGCAACATGAAGATATTCGGAATATTTTGCAAGCCATCCTGGAATAGCTCTACACCACGTAGTTTTGAACTAAATTAGCTTTGCTGAATTTTTCTTAACTTGGGACTTGAAACATCGACCTCTTGGTTACAAGTCCGTCACCTTATCGATTAACTAAGTTACTTAGGTTGCTTCTAAAAATGATTAACTATTAGGGTTATAAAATATCTTACAAGTATAAGTAGTGCTTAATTTAGACTGTCAGCGCAAGACAGGTAGTGTCATTACGTATGTAATGTATGCCAACAATCTGATATATTGTAATTTAGTTTTTTTTCTATGTTGCAGGTAGGGAATCTTAAAGCTCTATTCTATACCATTAAGTGCATCAATGGGAGCTTTAACTTGGTGGTGGTCCAGAACATTGGTGAAGGTTTCATCCGTCATGTTGCTGACTTCACATCAATGAAGAACATGATAGTATTATTCTAAGTAAGTTTATACCTCAAAGTGCCTGCACTGAGAAAAAAATTATCGAGGACATTCATCCTTAAGGATAACTTACTACCCAACAAGGATGTTAGCTAGTAAGTTATCCTTAAACGAGGATGAATCATCCTTGTTAGCTAGTAAGTTATTCTTAAGGATGAATGTCCTCGATAATTTTTTTTTTCTCAGTGTGCCTTTGGGAGCTTTCTGCATTGAGTGATCATTTTCTTTTCTCTGTAATACCTACTAACTTTATTTCCTTGAGAGAAACATCAATAATTATGTACTGTGAAATGCCCATCCATCAACTGGGTCGCCCAAATACCCATACCCGTATATTAGTCATACTATAAAATTTAAACAGGTGAGTTAGGTATAGCATTGAATATTTTTTATATATACTCGATATAAATAAACATGGAGTCTGTAGGTCCAAGTATTTTTTTTTTTTTTAATGTACTATACTGTTGTCCATTAAATGTACACTAGAAAAGTCATATAGTAAAGTGTTGTTCTAAAAATTTGGCGACAGGTCGAAGTTCGAGTTGTTTTTTACTCTCTTGAGTTTGTAATTTTGAACTATGGCCTTACCCTTCTTGTAATTCTTACGTGCGGCTGCGTCTGCTCCTTGCAGCTAAGCCACAGATAAATTTTTCTATGGGTTTTCATTTGTATAATGCGTTTCCCAGGTTTCTGGGTCCCTAGACGCAGAAGCGCGAATCGTGTGGGGAATAATAACTCTCCTCAGGCCAGCGTTGATGGCACGATCATTCAATACACCGGTTCTTGTTAGGCCACTGAAGTTAAACAACGCCCGCCAGCGTCGATGGCGAGTTGAAAGCACCGGTTCTCGTAAGATCACCGAAGTGAAGCAACGTCCAGCGAGGTGAAGACTTTTTGATGCTGGCATTCCGGCCCAACCCAGGCTGGGTGAAGTTAATGTACATAATTACCAGATTTGTGAGTTTCCTACGAATGGCGAGTAACACCCACGTCATGATATGACCAATTGACCATGCAGTTGAAAGCGACGTTAAAAAAACAACGCCCAGAAAAGTTGAGACACGGTGGATGATCCCCTGTTCAAAAGCATCAGACAAGTAATTTTCACCAACCCTGTGTTAAATACGTCATGGTCGCCATACAACTCTTTGATATTTGGAAAATTCTTGTAATACAGATCATGAGATCTCGACTCGGTCATACATCATAATATAATTTGAATTAATTTTGACATACCTGGGTATTGAGAACCACAAAATGTTATACGTACCGCTCCAAAGTACGTAATTTGTATATCCCTACCAACCTGTAGCATGTACAATAATAGTGTAGTAGGTACATGGTACAATGTACAATTTTATTGTACATACATACATATAATATACGTATGTATGTATAAAAATGAAGTTACCTATATGGACAATAATGCACCACATAGGATAGGTAGTAAAATAGTTATACGTAAACCTATCCTCGATGAATGAACAGTATCTGCCCCACTCAAAGTAGTCAGAATCAATCAATAGAACAGAAAACCAAAGCAAACCTCAATCATAAAACAACAAATAGCCAGACAGTGATGAAGCTTACCGGTGGTGCGTGCATAAAACCAATGGATAACCGAAAACACACCGGGTATTCGTCAATTTTATTGTTCGTCCATAAACCAGGCGTAATGGCCGTTTAATGAGACATAAAATATGAATAAAAACAAGCATAGAGGAGAGAAAGCCGTAAAGCCAGGAGTAATTGGTACGATTCTTGTAGGAGAAGATTTATTGGGGAGTTTTTAGTGCACATTCGTAAGGGAAAGGTGTTAAAAAACATAGCCCAATAATACAAGTTTATAGACCACTTGAACACGGTTTTATGAATTGTAAAATATTTACTCTTCACCGGTTGCACGGAGGTTCCCATAGAGGGCGCCTCTCTATTTGCATTAGGATCAAGAAGTGGACGAAGAAGAGAGAGAGAGAGCGAGAACCTGAGAAGAGAGACAGAGCATCGGTTTCCCGCCTCAGTTATCTTCTGATTGGCTGAGAGCGGATACCGGTCGCGTCCCATTGGTTGCTCGTCACGCGAAGGAAGAGAGGGACTCCGAGGGTTAGGACAGAACGACATGGTGGCAATACAAACTCATACACGAAAGTCATAAAATCGTCTCGAACAAGTGCGATACAATAGGCGCGTCCGAGCTGAGCATTTCCACAGGGTGTGAGAAGGGTAAAATTTTATTCTCTTTCACAAAAGGGTCATTTTATCTCGTGTAAATTATTTTGATGGTTGTTTTTCTTTTCCGCGTGTGGTCCCATTAGACGGCGAGTGTACCGTAATTATCGCGCCGCCCTGTGTTCCCGGTTCTGTTGGACTCTGTTTTGGTTTAACGTTTTTTTCAGTTTTAAACTCTGTTCAGTTTCGGTTCGACGTTTCGCTCAAAGTGTCTCCCTACCATGCTGCTGAGCAATGAGCTCGAAATTCATCATCGATAGCATGCTGCCCAAGTACCACTCGCAATACTCGCAGAACCTCTTCAGCCACTCCTCCCCCTCCGACAGCCCGTCTGCGGTCAACTACTCCCTCGCCAACAACAACAACTCCTCCTCCTCCTCTTCCTCCCCCCCTCTCGTCTCCCCCGCCAGGATGTACCCCTACATCAACCACCAGAGCCACCATCAGGCCGCGGCCGCCGCGCTGAGCGGACAGATGGGCTTCTCAAGTCCCTCCTCAGCTGCCCTGGCCGCAGTAGTCGACGCAGCCAACACAGCCGCAGACAAGAGCTGCCGCTACCCCAGCAATGTCCCCTCCGCAGATCTGAACTACACCCTCCACCACCACCAGAACGGGGCCGCCTCCGCAGCCAGTTCTGTGTCGGCCGCATCAGCCAGCATGGCGGCCGCCGCACACTTCTACCACAACCAAATCAATGCGGCTGCGGTTGCGTCCGCCTCGGATCCGCTTAACACCTGCGGCACGCAAGTGTCTGCTTCCTCTGGGCAGAGTATGCCGGATATCCCGCGCTATCCCTGGATGTCCATCACAGGTAAACTACTCTCATGTATATTGTATATACAACATAGTTTTGCATCGCAGCTTTCATTTATTTCAGCTTTCATTGTAGTTTGTTTGTTGTTGAGACATGCTTTGAGCGTTTTTTTCTTTGGAGATGTAGTGGAGGAATAAACTTTAGAAACATGGCTATTATAATACCTTTCACAGTTTACTCATGATAGTCATGATGTACCTTCATGCTGTCAGCATGTAAAAGGCAAATCTATAATATGTCCATCCAATACAGCACTGGTGTCATTATTAAGTGTTGATATTCTTTGTTAATAAAGGAACATCCAAGACTATCATAAGGTGATTACTTGCTTACAACTAAGAGTCAGCAGTCACAAGTCGGACATTTTATTAGTGTGGAAATATGTACTTATATTTGACAGAAGAACATTATGTTCAAGAGGTTAGGTCACTTGGATAGAATTAGTCTGGTGCACAGAATTAGTCTTGGCTAGCCGTCTATCTTCATTGCTCATTATATCGAATTCACCCATCACATTTTAATAATTAATCTGTCCGTCTACTGTATGAAGATTATCCGTGAATCCTTCTAAATATTCTGAGCCATAAATTAAAACTATTACTTCCGCCTGTTAATTATGGTTTCCAGGATGGTTTTATTGGTCAGTCCAATTTTTGCATACTTCGGCAGGTATGCTAATTATCAACATTTTGTTTGTTAGGTGCAGCTTTTGTTTACCATGTTATGAGGTATCGACTATATTTCCTTCAATCTGACTTGTGCTTGTAACTTTTGTGTCTCATGTTTATTCTTCTGAAATGTGAGAAGTTCTCAATAAATGCTTGGTGTCTTCAAAAATTACATTTCTTTTAGATCTGCATGTATATTTTAAAACTTTTAAGTTAGCCTTCCATTTCCTTAATATTCCCATGTTTTGAGTGATTCACAACTTTTCTTCAACCCGAACTGTTTTCTTTTCTCACATAACTCAAGGACATTTGGATTCTGAATCATAACAATACCATTTTATAGCCTATTCAACCCTTTGTTTTATGAGTCGTATTTTTGTCAATCCTTTAACTCTTTCCTTGCATTCTAGTTTTTTTGTGATCTCGATCTTTTCTTTAACTCTTTGCTTTCTTTTTACAGAAAGGGTTAGTTTTTATCCAGCTCCGTTGTACTGATTTTACGTTGCATTTTGTAATAGTGTCACAGGAGACAAAAGGCATTGTGTTCAATTTGATCATGCATACCTCTACTTTCATTTTTTTGATATCAACATCACGTAGCTGCATTCGGAGTGCATAATGCGTTCAGTTTTAACGATATCTACACTCTTTTTATGGTTGTCATTAAAATTATGATTTAATTTTGAATTAATTAAAGTAACTTGAACCAGTTAGAACTATTAATTGCCTACTTAACTACTTTGTTTTCTTCCATACTAGCTTTGATATTGTTTGCAATGGGGTTGGGTGACAGTGACTAACCAGTAAGGAAGATAACGGTGTTTAAATAGATCTTGTGAGCTTTTACATTTGAAATAATGTAGATTGTAGGACCTTATACGTCTTGTTACTTGTACAATGTACATACATAAATTGTTCGTTATCAATATCTTAGTATTGATTACCCAAGAAAGAGATTACTGCAGTAGATTGGTAGATTTGAGTAAACATTACCTGTCTGTGTGTATCATTGAAAGTAAAAGTCAATAAATTAAGGGAGAGTTGAAAATCAAATTTAATTTCAACCATTTATAATATTATCTACAGTCCTTCCGTATATCACTAATATCACTATTTTAGTAGATAGCATACATACAAAAGACTTTTTCAGATCTTTTGCTACTTTTACATTTTATATCACTAAATCATACTGCACATATTTCTTCTACTGATCGCTGATACTCATAGAAAAGCGGAAACTCACTTTTTGTCACGAGATATGGGTAATACCTATATAACTTACTCATAGACTTACCTAAACCTAGGAGTCCTCAGACAGCTATTCATTTTGCCAGAGTTCAATGACCTTAAGGATTATCAGGGACCTTGACCACTAAAACCAAAACTACTCCACATTTGAAGTAGTTGTTTTTTACTTAGTAATTCCAGTAGGTAGTATAGTGTATACATACTAAATTAGTTATATGAATACTTAAGGGTACTAAAAAAAATAATACATTTTTCATGTAGACAAACATGATAGTAATTAAAACAGTGTAATACAACAATTACTTAGGTACTTACCTCGTAGAAGATATGCATGGGTATTTAGATTAAGGAAAATAGATAATGTAATGTATGTACATATAATTACATGTAGGCATATAGGTAAGTACCAACTTACCTAACCATACATGCTAAAAGTACACATAAAACAATAACATGTGCTTTAAGAACTAAATTTTCCTTCAGTCTTTGGATTGTAATTATTCAAAATTTGTGTAAACCGGACTAACTAATACAGGGTGGCGCATAAGTAATGACAACAAGTTTTTTTGTGATATTTTTTTTATTATTTGTTCTATCGAAAAGAAAGTTTTATTGGTCTATTCTAGAGGCTTGGCGAATTTTTTCCATACTACACATGGAATATTACGTCACATCAGTATTGGTCATTTCCAGCTTCGCAAAGTCGGGCTCTTTCCAGGGCATTTTCCATTACTGATCGGAGAACGTTTGCTCCTAACGCTTGAATTTCTTGTGTAATGTTGTTCTTTAGTTATTGAATGGTCCGAGGTTTGTTCACGTACACCCTTTCCTTCAGATATGCCCACAGGAAGAAGTCTGGGGTGGATAATTCAGGTGAGCATGGGGGCCATGGGAAGTCGAAATTTCGGGAGATTATGCGATTTTCAAAAATTTCCCGTAGAAGTGCCATTGTTGTGCCTGCTGTGTGTGGTGTGGCTCCATCTTGCTGAAACCATATCTGGGGGTGATTTTAAATAGCGGACATTCCCAATTGGGTTGAGCGCCGTCGTGTTGAAGTGACTGGGCTGCTTTCAATATTGTCAGAAACACGCTGTCGATTTGCTTCAGTGACGACTGAACGTTGTCTTCCTGGTCTCGGAATGTCTCTGACTGCACCTTGTTCTTGAAAACGTTCAATTATTTTCATAATTGTTCTGTAAATCGGGGCTTTTCGAACTTTGAAATATCGCTTGTACGCTAAACTCAGTTTGTGTAATTGAACGTCCATTTTCAAAATAAAATTGTACAATTTTGGTTCGTTGTAAGGTTGTGTACTTTTGCATAATGACCTTGCATATAGTTTATTTTAAGATTCTGAAAAAATAACAAGAAAAAATTATTTAGAAAAAAAGTTATAGGATTTTCAAATGTTGTCATTACTTATGCGCCACCCTACCTAAGTATTACCTCTGCGATTATTGTAATATTAATTAGAAATACATAATAGGGAATTATTAATTCAAGCAATTTAATTCTCAAAATTTTAACATACCATTAAAATAATGAATTTTGCATCACATAAAAATTGTTTAGAATACAAAGTATCTTGTAGACATCATTTTGGTATACCTACCAAACACTCTTATTAGGTATGATGGAGTAATTTAGTGTAGTTGAACTCAGTTTTTAAACAGTTTTTACATTATGTATAGGTACCTAAAATCCTACATAGTATTGTCCTGGTATCTCGGTAGATTGGTAAGTTGAGACAGTATAACCTGGAGGTCAGCGGGTTCGAGGCACAAAAGCTTTGAAAATTATTACAAATTGTGATAACTATTATGGTTCCTAATATGTATTGAATCTTTCATTGATAAAAAAAAACTTTATTTTAAACATAATATCTATACAATGCGTTGATAAAATGTGCATTGAGTTGTTGCAAAAACATATCCGGAGAAGAAATACGGACAAGTATACACTTTTCTCATTTTTACAATATTAAAATATTAGGCATTGCAATGTATAGTAGAAAATTATTTAACATTGCTCTTCACAATTTGGAATCTGAAAAACCTTATGAAATGTGTGAATTGTGCTTCAAGAAAGAATTCATCATTGTTTGTATTGTATGTACGTCCAGATTATTCTGTACTCATGGGGGGGTAGGGGGGGGGGCTCCTTGGCCAACAACTCAAAATTACAACAAATTCATTTTTCAAAACTCATGACCCCTCCCTCCATCTAAATAGTGTAGTTTGAAAAATGGATTTTACTGGCCAAAAATTATGTATGAAAATAAATTTAATTTTCGTTCCACTAAAACAAAGTAATGAATGGCGCAGTTGAGTGAAGAGTTATTAGTGCATTTAGATGGAAATGTGTTTGGCTGGCACTGCTTGTTTTGCTACCAAACGGTTGGCCACCGAATTTGCAATTTTTTGAGCTATTGTTATTACCCACGTACCCCATCATGTATCATGACCGAGTGTATATTGTGTATTACCTTCCTAATTCACTTCATTGTGCTTGTATTTGTAGACAATGATATCATATATGTAGACTTTGTAGACAATGACATATGTAGACAATATATGTATGATTGTTTGGTATATGTAGAATTGTAGACAATAGTATCATATTCCTAAACATATATGACTCTGAGCAAATTGCAATATGCTGTGCAAATATTACCAACGTTGAACGCTGAAACCAATTTGACGATGTTTGATCTCACAGTCCTTCCTTATAGGCATAAAAATCTCATCTTATAATAGGAGCAACTAAATACCTTCGATTTTTTTAATTGAGTATATTATCTATTTACCTGATTTTTTTTTTTTTTTTTCTTCCAAATTCACTAATCATTAATGGAAGTAGAAATATCTGCACACTGAATACAAAGATCGGATATTGGGCTATGACACGTGCATCTAGATCATCAACTGAAAAAGCCAATAATCAACAGCTGTATAAGTGTATAAGCTAAAGGTCAGCTAGTGTGACAATTAGGACTTCCTACTCATATATAAAAAGCAAATGGGATATTTAGCTATTATTTATTACCAAAATGGCTTCATTACCTATTAAACTAACCAAAATGGTCTCATTAGTGTAATTAACTACCAAAATGGCTTCATTAGTACTTGGAAAAGTCACATTTGTGGGGTTTAAGACATCCCCTTAGCCACTATCCTCTTTGGTGTTGAAGGGAGACATAAAAAACTGTGACATTTGAATCCACAATGTATCCTGTTTGTAAAGGGTATGACCCTTACACGCCAGAGTTATTATTTTAAATATTGAAAAATATCTCTTCAACGACATAAAAGTCAAAACGGCCCTTAGTAGGAGTGGATATACATACGAATAGGCACATATTTAACTAATACCTTTTTGAATTAAAAAGCGCGTAATAGGTAGATAGGTATTCACACTAACATTCATTAAGATTTTTGAGGAAAGTATCCCACACTTTAGGGTTTCAAACAGTCAATTAATTGATTTAGGACAATATTGTACCCATGTATTCTTTTGAAAACCTACATTATATGAATCCCAATTATTTTATCCTGTATAATATTCTTCTTCATTTTAATTATTATTAAAAATTCAGGACATCTTGAAATCCTGCATCAGATTTTATCCTCACATGTGTGCCTCCACATGGAACTAATCCATTTATGGCTGCCATATTGGTTTCATAAATATTAGACACATCATTCTCTCTCTCTCTCCAATTCTTCAACATTATCTATATTTCTCTGTTCATCTTCCCCCGTCCTCCTCCTCCTCCTCTTCTTCTTCTTCTTAAAACTAATGGGTTAATTCTAATTTATTGGCTTCCAAGATTAGAAGTGCAGTCGGGACTTGCATCTCATGCGTTGGAAATCAGTGGTGGGGTTTTGGGTCTCAGTTTTAACAAGACCAGAAAGAACTCGCGAGGAGTCCCGAAACACTGGTTCTGGACGTCCAAAGGGTTTCTATACCCATGTTAATCCTTCCACCGCCATGGCATAAGACAAAGACACGGAAAGTAAAGTAAAGCTCAAGAAAAAGTGCCTTAAATTCATGAGACTCCTACATCACTAAACTGGCCGCCAAAACTAGCGTATCCACAAATTTGTATAGATTTGGCACATCCACTAATTTGGAGTATTGGGGTATCCACTAATTTGTATAGATTTTGGGCATCCACTGAATTGTAGTTTTGGCGTATCCACTGATTTGTATAGATTTGGCACATCCACTAAAGTGTAGTTTTGGCGTATCCACTGATTTGTATAGATTTGGCGCATTCATTAATTTTTAGTTTTGGCGTATCCACTGATTTGAAGTTTTGGCTATCCAGCACTAATGTTGAACACAATAATATCAAACCACTGTCGCAGTACTTACAGCTGTTTGAGTTCACTCTACATTACTTGTGCACTATACAGCTGAGCTGAATCCACAAACAAAATTTGCTGCTGAAAATCAGAACGTGTGTAGCATTTTCAAACGATTTTCTTCATGCTCTGTCCTTGTGACCATTAGTAGATAACTCCTGGAAGTTATGTACCTACTTATGTATCTAATGAAGATGTTGCCGGATTCAACTGCTGGAAGTTATCTAATTCCAAAAGAATGTACTTATGTACTTGTATCTAATGAAGATGTTGGCGTATTGCATTAATGACATAAGCAACTTCTCAAAGGAAACACATGCAGATAATGTTCCTTCTTCTCCGTAAGAATATAGTAGGTACATAGGAATATGTATATTTGTATATAGGTAGTACCGTGAACAGAAAGGAGGAAATTCAGGAAATACCAGTTTGGTATCATCTTTAGCATGCGGCTGTACCCGAGGTATGGCCCTATATTGAATTTTCCTAACTCTACTCTACACAATGAGGCATTACCGTACATCATTTCGGGCCGGAACTTGGCGCTATCATTTTAGATGATTGTTTAGACTGCTTCTCTTCAAATATTAGTCTGTGAGAGGATTCAATCCTGTTTTGTCCTTAAAACGCCTTTAAGTGGGAATTTCAACCAATCACAGTGCATTAATCACAGCGCATTAATCACAGCTGTTAAGAGATATTTAAGCACGTTTCATAATTCGGCCCTTACATCAATCAACCGCCCTAAGAACCTCGATTTAATAAGGCAACATCAGACTTGTAAACTGAAGGTTCAAGTCCCATATCGTCGGGAATTTGATTCAGAAATTCGGATTTTAGTATATTTGGCATCAGGTACTTTTAACCTATGTACTCTCGTAATTTATCCATTACATAATATAAACTTAATTAATTCATAATCAACGCACCCTCGAAACGGCTGAGTTAATTGACTCCAAATTTGGCCCAGAGTTTCCTTTCTTGTGTAATTGTGTATGAAGGAGTGTACTTACAAAGGATCAAAAAATAAAAAAATAAATGGAAAGGCAACACTTTTAGAGCGACAAAGTGTCGGGTTTAAGCTAGTATTTTAATAAGAATTAACACAGCTCCGAAATATGACTGTGTTTTTTCTTTATACCTAAAGACAAAGCTACCCACCAAATTTCAGCTTCCTAGGACTTACCAATTCGGGAGAAACAGTGATGAATCAGTGAGTCAGTCAGTCAGTGAGTGAAACTCTCTTTTATAAGTATAGATAATAGTATGTAGGTAGATATTATGTACCAATGTACCTACTTTTAACCTACAGAGTATGTATAGGTATAAGGTCGATGATTATTATACTATAGATTTTACTCGTATACCATCTATACAAGATAAATGTTGCCATTTTTCTTATGTATGTATGCATTTGGAATGCAATTCCAAATGCATTCGTGCAACATTGTGCAAACAGTTTATTATTCTTTATCGTGCATTTTGTTTTATTTAAATATCAAGTTTATTTTTATTCTCTCATTATTCCATGTGTGTCTTGTCTTTATTCCAACTGAGAGACATGTGTGTCTTGTCTCTATTTCAACCGGGAGAATGGCGTCTTACCTTTGTTGTCTTTGCTGCATGTTGGTTCAGGAGGGGAAAGTTTAGGGTGACGAATAAATTTTAATGATTTCTTAAGGTGAAAAAAAATCGTCCAAGGTCCACTCATATTATTTTGTGAGGAAAAATGAGTAGTGACTTCTAGGTATATCGTATGAGATAAATAGCGAGCGCCATTATACTATATATTATATGCTGTGAGTATTAGAGGAACTCTCCCAACCTCTGAAAAACTGTAAGAAATCTTTTACTTGTAAGATGTTCTTCGTGTTCTGTTGTTTTTATAATATGTAAATATATTAGAGTCATTAAATAGAAATTACGAGAAAAAAAATACTATGAATCTAGCAATAATATCTAAAAGCGATTAGGTCAAATGAGTCTCATTATTCTAGCAGTAACGCCAAGATGTATTATTACAATTATGTTTAAATCCCAAATGGGAATTTAGCTTGTCATGTATTGGCGGGTTTTCGATTTCGAACCCACGACCTCTGGATTACAAGAACGCGACACCTTGACCACTGAGTTTTTTTTTTTTTTTTTTTTTTTTTTTTTTTTTTTTTTTTTTTTTTTTATCAGGTTACCGATACATTATCAGGGTAAATATACAATATTATACGTGTGTCGTGCGCATAGTTTCATAACAGTTAATTTGTTTTACAAATGGACAAAACACTATAATTTCATCAACCCTTTTTTTGGGGACAAACAATGAGGAGACCCTGTATGTTATATATTTATATTTTTCTATATTTTCTTCTTCAGCAGAAATTTTGATGACAACATTTTCGTGCATAAATATTCGAATAAATATATATTATAGCTACGGGAATAATATTATAAATACTTTTTCCTGCGATTTCTTTTTTATTGCATGTCTCAAATGCTTGTTCCACATTTTCATTTATTAAATCGATTCTCATTCTCTCTATCATTGTATAGTCAGTTTGTAGCTTGGTTGCTATTTTAATGAATTTTTCATGTTTTATACTTCCATTGATAACATTGATTGTGACTGGCATTGCTTGTTTTGCCATTCTATTTATTATATGGACAGATCTTTTTTGCTCTGAAATGTTTTATGAGTTTTTTTCTCTTCATTTTCTTGTCTGTTCCTATTGTTGCTGTTAACCGATTTCAGTAGCTTGATCGATAAGGTGGCGGTCTTGTAACCTGGAGGTCGGTGGTTCAAGTCCCGAATTTAGTTTCAGCGTAGATTTAATAAAGCGAGTTTGAGTAGTTGTGATATCACTAAAAATTATTAACACAAATATGATAACTAAGCTTAAACTTATTGTTGCAGTTCTAGTTATTTAATATTATTGGTATATTTTAAATTATTTACTAGTATATTTCGTTAAATATTCGTACCAGTATTTACCAGTTTTAAATTATTTACCAGTTATTTATGTACAATTGTACATAAAAAATTGACCCCAAACAAATACACTAAGAAAAAGATGGATAGAAAAATTCATGTTCTAATTATTAGTTTGATAATCCAACTAAAGGCCGGGGTCCATGAATCTATAGCAATCTTTTCCACCCAACCAATTGCTCTGATCGTACTTATCTCCTTCCTCTTTCGTTTTCTTCTAGGTTTTATTTACATCTTCTAAATAAGTTTTGTAAGGTTGTTTATTACATGAAATTTATATTGGTTGTACAGATCAAATGATATTCTTTCACTTTGCCTTTTCCCAAACCTACTTGGGGTCGGCATTTTTTCCATGAATCCTTTCCTTCCATATCTTTTTATTTAGTGCGTCCTCTTTTCTCCAGTTTTTCTCTCTTAGGTCTTCTTCAACTTTGTCTCTCCATCTCATCTTTGGTCTTCCTCTCTTTCTTCTACTGATAAGGACTATATTTTTACTTACATCTGTTGTATAAATAATTTATTATTATTGTAATATCAAGTCCTAACTATCTATTTCTTCTCTTTCAGACTGGATGAGTCCATTTGACAGAGTCGTCTGCGGTGGTGAGTAATTCATATATTATTATTTATACCTAGTTAAGTCATCCTCCGTGGCGTAATGGTTGTGACTACTGCCCGTAGTCCAGAGTTCCCGAGTTCATCTCCCGGTTGGGGCAGACTTTTCGACGAAAATTCTGTTCCATGCATCCAAACACGTGAGGCTGTTGGATGGAACAGAAATTCCTGACATTTCCGGCCCTACCCAGGCTGGGTGAGGTTAATGTGGCTATCTGGTACGATTACCAACGAATGGAGGGTAAAACCCTCATCCTGACTATCTACCTCAGTCAGGACGTTAAAACCAAATAGAATCAACTGGTCACAATAGATCTAATTAGGTCGTAGTGTTAATTGTAAGGGTTTCACTGAAAACCCTGCAACCAGGTCAGATAGTAAGTCATTTTATTATTAAATGAAATAATCGTAAACATAAAATAATGTCTATTTGCATATTACAGAAATATGCCGTGTGTTGTAGAAATGTAAGTATAGGCTTTTTTAAAGGCAAAGACAATTTTTAGTGAGCTTCGTAAGAAGGTCAGTAATATTCATCCACCTCAAAAAATCCAACACTGAATTTACTATAAGTTGAAAACACAATATTTGGATGATTTTCATTGCTTCTAAATTAATAATAATAATTATTAAATGTTCTGTTTATGCATCAAGATGTTTTTCTTTGGGAAATAGTCCAAAAATTGAATTGATGTATAATCTTTCCTAAATTAATATAATAATTACCACTTAACTATATTATTTAATAATTCGTATTAAAATTTATTAACTTTTTTATTTTAATTATAATACCAGGAACTACTATCATAATTAATATTTATGCCAAACAATTCTCATCATACAAACTCAACTGTGATTATTCTCTTCAAAATACCATCTTCTCTCATTGAAAGCCATTTAAAAATCATGGGCCCATAAAAATATCCATACAGGGGCCCATAAAATTATCCATGTTGAGACGCTCGTAATTTCATGGCTGTTTATTGTTTGGTCAGAATTTAATTATACATAAAATGCCATAAAAAAGCGCTATGCAGGTATTAAAAGCGATGTTAGAGGCAATCGGATTGGTACTTGGGATGTAAATGGCTTTTGTTTTTGCGATTCTCAATGTTTCAAATGGTTGATGGCGATTTTACTTGACCGATTTTGTTGTGAGAGGTTTGTAGCTTGTAAGAAATTATGTTGTACTATGTTTGGTAGAAAGGTTAGGCCTTGTGAGAACTACGAGTATAGAGTTTCCAATAAATCTATCTGGTATATCAATCTGGCTGGGGGACTATAAACACTGACTAGTCCAGCAGTCTGGCTGGGGGACTATAAACAGGGAGTAGACCGGCTTGGTTCTAGGGGCCCTTGTAAATTATTAGCCTCCTTGTAAAGACAGTGGTAGAAGTGCTGAGTCATTCCTCCACTGTGTGGCTACCATCGTTCATGATGACGCCACCCTATGATGATGATATCAATATATTAGTACTTTAGACTGTTTAGACTTTTAGCGCAAGACCAGCAATCCCGTTATGCTTACAGTTTGTACCTAATATGTTTATACCTCAAAATAGCTACTATAAGTAAACCCAATGAAGTGTTAGTAATAATGAATACCAGTAATAATAATTCTAATGTTAGCAATTAACTCATATGACATCAAATTATTATAACATCTCAAAAAAAATTTGGTTTATTTATTAACGAAGACAAAACTAAATATATGTATGTTAGCAAAAACCAAACAACAGACCCTCTGATAACACCGGAACTATCTCTTGAAAAGGTAGAACAATTTAAATATCTAGGAAGTATATTACACCAAGAGAATAAGACTGATTTAGAAAAAGAAGCAAGATTACTTTCAGCCAATAGAGCATATTTTAGTTTACAAAATATTTTCAAGAAAAGATCCTTATCAACGAAATTTAAACTAAGACTCTATCAATGCTATGTAATACCTGTTTTGATTTATGCCTGTGAAGCAATGACATATCGAAAGGAAGACGAAGAAAAGTTACTTAGATTCGAAAGGAAAGTGTTAAGACGTATATTTGGACCTAAATTTGATGACCAATTTAAAGCATGGAGAATATTGAAGAATATAGAATTGGATGAAAAATATCCTTATCCAAACATTATTCAAGTATTTAAAAAACGCAGACTTAATTGGGCAGGACATGTATCAAGGATGAACAATGACTCTTTAATAAAAACATCATTCCTAGAAAGAGTTGAAGGACATCGATCAAGGGGAAGACCTAGAACACGTTGGATTGACAATATACGGAAGGATCTAGAAGAGATAGGAATTAATCCAAACGAATGGGAAGAAATTGCTAAAGATAGAAAAACATGGTTTCAGCTCATAGAACAGGCATATGGTCGTTGAGGCCACAGCCACGGAAAAGTAAGTAAGTTAGCAATGACAAGTACTTGTACTATCCAAACACCTTCTAGAACATTACGTAAGCATGGCGTTCGTATAAATATTCCATGCATCTTTGTTTACAATGGTGGTGATAGTTATAACTTCGTTTTGTGTTTCCATCCTTCCTTTTGAAATAATAACCATGGACATTATGTTTGTCTTTATTATAATTGCTGTCAATTATAATAATAGTTTGTTAAAAACCATATTTTTTCAATTAGATGCCTACAATGGATGCATTGTATGTACAATAGTTTGATTTCCAATCCTTCTAATCGCTGGATGATGTGTCCATGTGTAAGACGTGTTCGTTTATCAGACCTCTATTTATGTACAATCGTCCCTTATATTGCCACTATCTTCCTATTTCAATGATGTGTTAGTTTTATCTTCTGGAGACAACCCAGGTAAGCTATGTATGGATACACGCCAGGTATGAACATACTATGTATGAAGAATTCAGTTATGTATGCATCACGTGAGTCCACAATGATCAGTCATTCCAAACACATTCCCATAATCCCAAAGTGCGTGGGGAGACACAGCCTTACTGGCTCCTTCCGTTTCTAAACTAGCCACCATACTGGATGACGTGAAAATGAAACAGAAAATACAAAGTAAACTATTAGACGACTTTTCAACATTCGAAAGTTCTTATATGACGTATAACCCTGACAAGTGAGTCTGGGGACAAAATTGATAGACAAAATCCCATGTTTGAGTCAGAACTTATTTTTCTCGATTCATCTTCTAGACACATACAAAAATCTAGACTAAACAATACGCAAAATCCAGACCTTATAGTCTACAGAGGTATAGAAAAAAGTCTCTAATTTTACCCCGGATTTTCCTTTTGAATTTTTTGTCAAGTCAAGACATTTTGAACTGAATTCGATGCAATAATTTATTGTGATGATGAAAATTAGAAAACGAATCTTGAAACCATGAACATATTTCTAAACTAACAGCAAAATAATTAGATGCATTGTAAAAGTTTGATTTGTTGAGATTCATAAAGATGGTATTCTTCACCCTAACCCCAATTTTAGCAGTACCTTATAATTTGTTGTGTCAAAAAATTGGTAATTTATTGTGAAATATTTATATCTTACTGGTGGTTTCTCTTGAATTACATTTTCAAAATGATTCTGAATTTGAAAAAATGCAACTTTTCGAACTTAGACTCATTTAAAAAAAGTGATTTCATAGAGAACGTTCGACATATCTCAATATCTTGTCCTACCTCAACAATTTAAGTGTTAAAGCACTATATCTGACTGTAACTACCTACTTAGGTACTATAACCATTGGCCATATAACTGTCGTAAACTCGATGATACATAAGAACACCCTGATGATCAAACTGCAACTATGTACCTATGTAGGTTCATAATATTATAATGAACCGAATTAATATTCTAAGCAGAGACATATCTTCATTTAGGTAGGTATTGGTATACACCTATACAATATTATACTTATACATAGGTACAGGTACATACATACTTATTACACATAGAACTGATTAAGTTATAATATATGTAGAGATTAACGTTGGCATATTCCTGCATTTATTATGGCATATGGGGCTTCAAGACAACCATATAACATAGATGTAGACTTTATAGATGATATCAATAGTACCTACTACCTACAGCCAAGATATTTCGTGTGAGGTATTTCGTATTCACGATCCATAGCTTATTGGTTTAGCCATCAGCTGGTTGGTAATGGCGATTGTACTGCCATTTTCACTTTTTTCTGGCGTTACTTTCCATTGAACATGGTCGAGTCTAGGCGAAAGCGATTGTTTGGCAAACAGGCCAATAGAAAGCCTTGAGTGTAACCCAATCAGTAGGTTCTTTTGTGAAAATTTGACAACACTATATTGTCACTTGCAAAAATATTAAAGCAACTCAAAAGGTGATCTTACCACTTATACCTACTAGCTAAACCAGTTACAGATAATATAATATTATGACAGAAAACATAGATTCATTGATAAAAAATTAATATCCAGCCATAGAGAAGAGACGAATTAGACGCACACATTCATATTAATAATGAAGAAATGTTATCTCAAATACAATTTCATTTTACAAAATAATGATAAAATAATAAACGTGTTCAAAACATCAACTGGGGAAGCACTTTGAGTGTGTCATTGCACAACCATCCTTCTTTCTCAACCAAAGTACCAGTTTTATTAACAGTCACGGCCGTCGTATGGCTGCGATGATGGTGGCCTGAGTACCCAAGAAACCATTAGACTCAGAATAGCCATCGAATATTGTCGATGATTTTGGCCATAGAATATCCTCATATCCATCAACAAAGATATAAAAGACACTATTCTGCGCATAACATTGTGTGTTCAGAACTGTTCAGATCTTCTCTAATATGGTTTATGTCTTTTAGAAGTGTTATGATTATAGGTTTGCCTATGGATTATTCATTTAGGATTTGGTATGACCACAGATGGCTTGTCTTGTAAAATTATGATAATTCAAGGTGTATGTATGGTTTTACAAGTTATGATATTTTTTCTATGGTTTATACCTTCATTGTTATGAATATGTGTAGGTTTTCCTATTGATCATGTTTAATGGAATTGTTAAGATTATAGGTTTGTCTATGGTTGTTGAGTTTTGATGATAATAGGTTTGTTAATAATCAATTCCTCATTGAATAGTTATTATTTTGGATTTAGGGGTTGTCTATGTATATTTTTTTCTGGAATTTTTATGATTATAGGATAGGTTTTTCTATGGTTCTATGTCTTGCTATATGATAATGTTTTTTGCACTGTTTACACCTCGTAAAATGGCTATGATTGTATCCTAGTTTGTAGTTAATGTCTCGTGAAATTAGTACGACTATTGGGATACTGAATAACCAATAGAATTGCCCATTATAATACAACCAATTAACCAAACTATTTTAATACCTTCTACACGAATCTAGTCAGTACACTGAGCCATGTCAAGCTGACAGCTGACATGGAGAATAAATCACTCGAGTCTGCAACACGACAGAGTGTACACACCTATAACTTCTTCAGACGTTTCAAGAGAAGGAGCTTATGAGTCTAGAGTGCATTAAAAAAAAAAAAAACTAATACACTAAACAGTGCTCTAAAAACCATACATCTCCCATTCTCTTAATATTATTCTCCATCAGGCGCGGCCGGTTGGGAAAATGTTTTGGGTGTGCTGCCACATAAACTGGGCTAAAATGAGATTTATATAGAGTTGCTCTTTCAGTATCTAAAGAGTTAGGGTTGGTTTACCATGCCAATCATATTTATTATGCATTAAATATTCTAGAAATGTGTGATGATTTTCATTGTGTATAAGTTAGTATAAGTAGTGCTTTATTTAGACTGTCAGCGCAAGACAGGTAGTCCCATTATGCCAACAGTTTAACAAAGCACCTCTTATTTATTTGAATATAAATACAATGAACGTGTACACCTTAGGACTTGAGAAAATTCCCTCTTTCGTCTGGGGGTGCTGCAGTTCCGCAGCTCCTTAGCACCGGCCGCCCCTGTTCTCCATTAATGTGAAACATAATGGAATGGTTATTGTTCACCATTTCGCTCTGGAATCACGTCGTGCTGATGCCAAGCAGGCTAAATGGTGGCTGAGAGCGTTCGGGATTTTTTAATGCTCTTTTTATTGCCTGAAGAATTGAACGTTGGGCGTCAATTGGGCGCTGTTTCAATCAATTAGCAACTGTTCTACTCGTTGAGAGTTGTGTGTGTAACTGCGGGTCCTGTGTTTCAGAAGAATTAGATACAGCGATAACATACCTAGTAAATTCGAATAATTTGGTTTTCTCCCAATTCCTCCCAAAGGATATATCAGTGTAGATGTATGTAAAATAATAATAAAAAATAACTCATTTTTTCCCTTAATATTAAGTTTCTACTCGTTTCTTTAATTCTTTTTTATGACTGGTCAGTCATAATTCTATGTCAGAACCATTTGTCAAAAAATAGGCAAAAATTGGAAATAGCTGAGTGTGGATATTTTTGACATCGATATCACCTGGGCCTAGTTCCAGGAAAGTATCTCACTCTCATTATCCCCTTATCTCCCTTTCAAATGCACTCTGATTGGATAATTTAGGTAAACATTACACTCGGATTGGTTCATTTGAACCAAATATGAGCGTTGAAAGGGAGATTCGGGATTTTAATGAGAGTGATTTCTAGAATGAAGGCTTTGGGTTAAAATGATTTTTTGTCTTTGGTGCTAACATTGTTCCTGGAATTAATTAGTCTATATTAGTGGAAGGAAAAAACCACCAGGTAAGGTTAATGCTGAAAGCATTTTCAATATTGTCTAATTTTTCCTATCTCCTTTCTTTTCAGATCGAGCTGCACCACTAAGTTCAATATTAGGTATGTAAATGTTCATTAACTTATGTTCTATTATATTAAAGTGGTGTTTTTCAACTTTATAGTTATATACAATTATACACCACAATATTAGGTATGTAAATGTTCATTAATTTATATTCATGCAACTCATACAGATTTCTACCAATTTAATAATCACTGAGTATTTTAATAAAAAAAACTCAGTTCAATTCCACTTACATAAATATCTAAATCCTAAGACATCCACTTCATATACTCATACATAATTTTTCAATAAATCTATCAGGAAAGGGTGTAATTATCTGTATGTACATTAAAAATTTATTCTAGCTACAATAATAATAGGTACCAATAAACATTATTAATCCAGGACTTTTTGTGAAACCGCATTAGTAAAAATTTCAAAAATAAAATCATCAGTTTCCTTTACCTACATTATAATATACCTTAAAGTGCTAACCTAAAGATTTATAAAGGTATGTCCATCATCAACATCATGCTAAAATACTCATTTATAAAGGTATGGCCATCATCAACATCATTCTAAAATACTCATTTATAAAGGTATATGGCCATCATCAACATCATGCTAAAATACTCATTTACAAAGGTATGGCCATCATCAACATCATGCTAAAATACTCATTTATAAAGGTATGTCGATCATCAACATCATGCTAAAATACTCATTTATAAAGGTATGGCCATCATCAACATCATGCTAAAATACTCATTTATAAAGGTATGTCGATCATCAACATCATGCTAAAATACTCATTTACAAAGGTATATGGCCATCATCAACATCATGCTAAAATACTCATTTATAAAGGTATGTCGATCATCAACATCATGCTAAAATACTCATTTACAAAGGTATATGGCCATCATCAACATCATGCTAAAATACTCATTTATAAAGGTATGTCCATCATCAATACCATGCTAAAATACTCATTTATAAAGCTATGGCCATCATCATCATGCTAAAATACTCATTTATAAAGGTATGGCCATCAATAACATCATGCTAAAATACTTATTTATAAAATACTCATGATTAAAGGTATGGCATCATCAACATCATGCTAAAGTACATCAACATTCCTGCAACACATGGTGTTGTTTCATGAAACAATTTATTTAGTTTTTTACCCAGTATACAATAAATACAGTGCCTATTTAATATCCTGCCCACTTACTTTTTACTTCATTCATGCAAATAGTATCCATGTTTCAGTCTCCAAACATTTCTTTTCAGAAACCATAACTTATATCATTCATTACTATATATATGTACATAGGTTCATATTGCAATAAACTTGAAACCTACTTACATATATGTATTATATTTGTTTATTTTTCTTTCTTTTTTCAACAAGAAATAATTTCTGCCTTGAATTATCGCTCTGGATGTCTACTTAGAATTGCTCATTAAATGCACTTGGTTCTTAACATGTTTGCACATAATAATGGCGAACGTAATACTATTAGTACTGACGATGTGCTAGCCACTCTAATGGCCAGGAGCTATCGACTGCCTGGTCCCCTGATGCATTAGTACTTTTCTAATTTACGTTGTGTATACACCTGGTGCTAATGCATTAATGCAGTTCTTGTTGAGTTGCCTGCTTATCTCAAATGCATATATCAAAATGTGCATGCACTTCTGGTTGGCGCGGAGGTTTCTTATCTGGATTTTTTGCTACTCATAACTTTGCAGTTATTGGCCTTATATCCTGATACATATTAAAATGTGTACACAAAATAAAATTATAAAAATATAAGCCCTACTTGGTTGGAGAAAACCAAGTTGAAGAAAAGTGAAATATGTTTTTATTTCATAATTTTATAAATATAGTAAGAGGTATAATTATGCCTTATACTGTGTGAATTTTAATTTACACTTATTGTTAGTCTAAAGAAAATACCAAAGACAGTTTTCTCAGGTCAAATATATCTCACTATAAGGAAAATGACCTCTTCACAAAAGAAACCTGGAGAGAGAGAGAGACAAATTGATAATATAGGTATTTAAAATTCATAAAATAGCGGCTGTCTACCTTTGGTAAATTGCTAATACACAGCAAGAATACATCAATCCAGAAGATATTAACTTTCTCAATGTTTTATTATATTTTTCTATTTCATTCATTACATCTTTAATTCATTCTTTCCAATCTATAAGAGAAAAACCAGACTTTCACCCCTGGATCAAAGGATTTCCCAAAGAGATCCTTCAATGTCTGCATCAGTCGTTTTTATGCTCATCCATGTTTTATCCAGTATATAAGGTCAGCACTTTATTTTTAAATAGTGTCCACAATATTCATGAAACTCAACACAAAACCTGGCCATAAAACTGACCCAATATGTGGACGATATGTTGATATCATATCAGTAGAATGATTACACACAGACATGCCATATTGCACTGACCTAGCCCAACAGACAGTACGTTGAGATTATTATTATAGTGTTATCATACAAATATTTCACATAAACATAATAATTATGTATTCATCCGCACTAAAAAACTACATGCAGAAGTATTTTACATTTTCTATGCATAAATAGTATATAACTTATCTTATGTAAATCTGCAATACATAGCCAAGTTGATGATGTATTTGGCATTCTTGGTGTTCATTTTTATTTCTGATGCCATGCATAAGAAATACTTGAAAATAATATTCTCATACATGATTAAATTTCTCAAATGGTTGCATTTCTACTTGGAGAGTTGCTTTAGGAGTTGTTGATCATTATGAGAGCTATTTTGTGGCAGGTTCGATTCCATCTTAGGGTAAAAGTTTCTGACCATTATTATTAATGTTATTCTTTTCCCAAACCTACTTTGGGTCGTACTTGTTCAACATCTTTCTCACGGTTGAGGTTGCTTGGTCCTGACACTCATACTTCCATTGTCTTCCGCATGACTATACATATTAATATTATTTTGTAAACTAATTTAACTGTTAGACGAACAAAGAGAATATTGGAGGAACATATTGAGTAGCAAAAGAAGGAGAAAGAGAAGTAGGAGAAGCAAGACGTGGAGAAGGAAGAGGAGGAGGAGAAGGAGGAGAAGAAAGAGGAGGAGGAGTAGAAGGAGAAGGAAGATTAAAAAAAAAACATCAATAGAAAGAGAAAGTTTAACAACCTATATTTATAGAATTAAAAATTCTGGCTTTCAGAGTTGGCCATGTAAATAATACCGAACAAGAGATAATTATCACTTAAATACGGACCAAGACTGGTTGAGGTTAATTTGAATTACTGGTTCGCGAGTTTCCAGCAAATGGAGGGTAAACCCCCGCCCCGTATCGAATGACCTAGATGTTAAACTGACATTAAGTAACAACAAAAAAGAAATATATGTACGTAATGAAAGTATGGAGGAGGAGGAGAAAAATGGAGGTCGAGGAGGAGGAGGCAAAGAGGAGGAAAGAGAATTTGACGTACAATAAATAAAGAAAAGATTTATTAGCAAATTTGTCTACATCGTTCTAAAAGCATAAATATTTTCTGCGCTGGAATTTTAGACAAATATATGTGAATTGTTTTTTTTGTCTCATGTCTGTTCTTATCCCGTTTTTATGAAATAGCAACCATTTTCTTCTTCTGCTTTTTTTATCGAAGCAATTCTCCTACCAAATAATGAACATTGTTACATTGTAAAAATTCTGTACACACAACTTTTTAGTTTGAATTCACATCCAGAGACTTTAGTGTGGTTCTACTGACGTCCTAACGATTCGACACAAATATATTTGAAATTCATTAACGAAAAAACTTTAGAAATACCTACTTTAGATATTATTGCTAATATTTAATCCTGTGGAAAATAGTTATGAATTTCAAGATTCCAACACATTATGGGTATAACTATAGATTACTAAACTTATGTTCTTACTTTCCTTATCCTAAAATTAACATGTTTATATTTGACATACTATGTGAATTATGATAAAATCACTTATATTTCTGACTTGGATTCGATTTTATCTATACTTATAAAAGAGAGTTTCACTGACTGACTGACTGACTCACTCACTGATTCATCACTGTTTCTCCGAACTGGTAAGTCCTAGGAAGCTGAAATTTGGTAGGTAGCTTTGTCTTATAGTCTAGATGTGCAATAATACGGGATTTTTCGAAATTCCCACTACAACACCTGTCATTGGCGAAAAAGGATATTTTGCTTTCACGGCCATGCCTCGGGCCGCAAAGCGGGCGACAGCCGGCTAGTATTAATATATCCCCATAATATATGTATGAAGTCAATTTTATTTTCCGTATAGCCATTAGAGATTAGTCTACTTTAAATTAATCTATATGACAATACTGCAGTCTTAAAACCCCTTTTACGGGGGGTAATACCAAATTAACAAGAATAAAAAAAACAAGTGTCAAATATGTAAAATGAAGTAAATAATTAAAAAGAAAGTGTCAAATAAGTAAAATAAAGTAAATCGAAGTAAATAATTTTAAAATGACTAGAAAGAAAACAAATTAGGTACACGAAAAAGCAATAAGCTCAACAAATTGTTGAGATAATGGTGAAATTCATACGAATTCCTACATCAAAGTTCAAATTGACCCAGCACCTAAATGGGAAGTATTGTGTCACTTCTCGCCCATCAGAGGGGAGGCATACTACGGGATGGGCAGGCTACAACACAGACCACAAGCGTGTAGAGTGGCTCCTGTTTCATGGCTACGAAATAAAAAAGGCTGTGAGCTGTGAAACACTCATCTTAAAAATAAAAAAAAATCCTATAGGTAGAACTTAAGATTAGAATCTGCACTTATTAAAGCCAACTTTGCCAGTGTAAAATGTTGATTGCAAAAGTTAAAATTCTATGATACATTCTTACATCTGCAACTTTTGTCTCGATTTGGTTTTAACACCTGCAAATGAACGCAAACGATCATTTCAATAGAGACATTATAGGTTTCAAAAATGATTGAAATGTAAATTGCTATATTCTCAATAATTTCAAATGTCTTAATTTGATACACGTATAGTAAAAAAGGAATTTTAAGTGTCATATATTCACGTGGTTTTAATTTTATGGGCTCTATTCACACACCTGTCTCACAAAAAATTGTCTAGACTTCTCAAAAGTTTTTTGATACCATGATTGATTTTTTTTTTGACAGAGTTAGAATAAATTAACAATAAAATTTCAAATATGTTGTAGGATTTTTTTTCAAAGTCTTTAAGTTTTGCACGCGTGCATCAATTTTTTGTCCCTCAAATGCAATATTTGTATTTTTTACATCATCTAAACTTGTGCCCTTCATGCCTTCTACGAAATAATAATATAATTACAATAGATGAAATTTATATTAGACAATTATTTTAGAGTTTTCTCTATTACCTGTGGGCAAATCTTGAAAAAAATAGGCATTCATATTCAAGCTCCTATTTAAGCTCATAAATTTTCAAATTTTTCAAAGTCAATATATACTTACTCACCGCCAAAATTAACCGGACACGTGGCATTTTCCATTTGACTCCTTGGTTAATTTATAGTTAAAATATTCAAGGTATTATTGCTTTGATAGAAAACCAACAGTATGGAGATTAATACTGTACAGGAGACACAATGGCACATGTTTAACTTATCTAGTACCTAATAAGTTTTATTAAATGATTTAAAAAAAAATCCATATGCTTTATTTTCTATCAAGAAAAAATAAATATGACTGAAAAAGTTTAAAAATGCTTTTCTTCTGTTCAATATTAAACTCCACACTGTTACTTTTCTATCAATACAAAAATAGCTAGAAAATTTTAACCACAAAAAAAGTTATGTCAAATTTAGTCCATCAGGAAATGCATGGAGTCAAATGGAAAAACAACTAGTGTTCGGTTAATTCTGTCGTTGAGTGTATAACTGTATATACCTACCACCTAGTATGAAAGACTCTGCAAAGTAACAAAAAAAAGTCCCATATATTTTAATTTAATTTTAATCTCTCAAAATCATCAGAGATTATCTGATTCAGCTGTTTGTAATTAAGACAAAAAAGACTAACCTAAAATTTAAATAATCTTATTAAGACATTTAAGAAAAACACGGTGCCTTCATAAATTCACTTAATTTATTTTTTTCAATTCCCCTGGAGGCCCTAAGTCTTAATTAACTACCTATGTCTTCTGGAAATTTATTTATATAATAAGTATATAAACATTACCTATATCTACATAAATCGCTATATAGGCCTCACAAGTATTAGTGTAATTACTGAGCACATATTATTACTAAATGTAATCCGATTTGGTAATTTTACTAAAAAAATCAATGTAGTTAAAGCACACAATTTCTTAAGTTTCGTCTATTTCATAGACATTATCAAGGGAACTGAAAAATGTTGGTCTTCCAAATTATGAGAATGGGCATAATGGATTCTTTCTGATTAATGTATTAGATAATAGATAATTATAATACCTACTCTATTGATTTTAGATCTAGACGCACTATTGTAACTTGGTCAATGGTCAAATAGTCATATGCGGGCCTTATGCTCTCAAGATCAGTTAGCAGATTCTTAAACTGAAGATCAAGAGCATGATTTTTTTAAAAAATTATATTAAAAGATTCATCTTGTTATATTTTAGACTTAGAATAAGATATTTGTGTTAATCACTTTCGTGATATATCACAACTACTCAAACTCGCTTTACTAAATCTACACTGGAACCGGGACTTGAACCACCGACCTCCTGGTTTCAAGTCCGCCGCCTTCTCCATCAAGCTACTGAGATCGGTTGGGCGGATCAAGAAGTACCCGTGTTTGAAAAAAGAGTGCGAGATACTTACATTTTTGGGTTCTATTTTTTGACGTAGTCTCCTTTCAAGGCTACACACTTCTTCCAGCGATCCTGCCACTTTTTTAGCCCTTCCAAAAAGTAGCTCCCTTCGAACTCCTCAAAATAGCCCTTTGTCTGGCTTATGACGTCATCATTTGAGCTGAACCTCTTTCCACCAAGCCAAACTTTCAAGTTAGGAAACAAAAAATAATCGCAGGGGGCTAGGTCAGGTGAGTAAGGTGGGTGTGGCAATAATTCGTATCCAAGTTGATGGATTTTAGCAGCAACAATTCCAGATGAGTGAGCTGGTGCATTGTCATGGTGAAACAAGACTTTCTTTCTCGCCAAATGGGGGCGTGTCTCCTTCAATTTTGCATCAAATCGTGTCAATAACTCACTATAATATGCAGCAGTTATTGTTTTTCCTTTTTCCAAGAAGTCAATAAGAATAATTCCCTTTGCATCCCAAAAAACGGTAGCCATGACTTTTCCGGCCGATTGGACCGATTTCGCCTTCTTTGGGGCAGATTCTCCAACCAAAGTCTATTCTTTTGACTGCTGTTTGGTTTCTGGGGTATAGTGATGTATCCAGGTTTCATCAACGGTCACAACTCGACGCAAAAAATCATCTGGATTTCGATTGAAGAGTTATAAACTAGCCTTTGAACAATTCAGCCGAATTCGTTTGTTGTCAATTGTGAGCAATCGCGGCACCCATCGCGCCGATAGTTTTCTCATGCCCAGCTTATCATGAAGGATTTTAAAAACAGTTCCATATGAAATGCCCACACTCTCAGCTACTTCACGCACTTTTGTTCGGCGATCTTTGAGAATCATATCATGCACTTTTTCCACGACTTCCTCGGTACACACGTCTTCTGGGCGTCCTGGGCGGTCCTCGTCAAAAATGCTTGTGCGCCCTCGTTTAAATTCATTAAACCAAAAGCGAACAGTGGTCATAGAAGGTGAAGAGCTCCCGTACACAGCATCTAACTTTAATTTTATCTCATCACATTTTTTCTCGTCCAAAAAAAGGAATCGAATAACTGCTCGGTACTGTTCTTTTTCCATATCACTCAACTATACGCAACACAACAACTTCAAGTGACCGATAAATGAAAACTAAGAGAGTAATCAGTTTCAAACTTTGGATGTGGTAATTTAAGATGTCGTTCCATCAACAAGTATCAACAAGTTTCACCAATGATGTAACATGTCCCTAAACACGGGTACTTATTGATCTACCTACGTATTTTATACACAATAAAATAAATTACTTGCTTTTAGTGACCGATTTGGGTTAAAATCATTGGGTGAGATTCGAACCCTCGGATGCTTCAGTTACCTGGACTACCAGGCTAGAGTCTTAAGCATCTCGGCTCACAAGTTACTTTTACTGAGAGAAGAATCTTCAATTTTTTGGGTTAGGTTGCTAGGATATATTTTTTTATTTAAGACAAGTGTTTCACAGCTGTTTTTATTTCGTAGCCATGAAACAGGAGCTACTGTATTAGACGCTTGTGGTCTGTGTTGTAGCCTGCCCATCCCGTAGTATGCCTCCGATCTGATGGGCTAGAACTGACAAAAAAGTCTTCTTTTTTAGGTGCTGGGTCAACACGAGCGCAACGGAAGGTATCCCTTACAAAAATTTGAAACCAAGAATACAAATTTTTGTCGGCACGGGGGATCGAACCCGATACCTTCCGCATGGCAAACGAGTGCTTAACTACTGAGCTAAACGCGCTTTTTGTTTC